>JAAEAF010012694.1:0-27659 GCA_011037195.1 Triatoma infestans
AGCTCCTTTTCACCTCGAATAGCTCCAGATGCCCTGGAATTAGGAATATCTCACCCGCCTCAAGAAATATACCTAACTGAAAAAGTATTAATATTAATTTCAGGAGTAAATGTCTATTGTTAAGTAGCTAAATGCTTCAATCTTAATTTTTGATATCTCTGTGCTTGCAAAGAAGATTTAATGGAGAAGGATGTTGCATATCTTCTTTGATAAAGTCCCGGAAGAAAATAGGCATATCCCACTGTATATACAGAGCAGAAAGTTCAGAACTGCCATTAATCTCGTCTACTATAGAAACATCCAGTCTACTATACAAACAAGTAGTAGTTTTTTGTAAACCTATACCTATATAACCTCTAACCTAACTACATACATCAATAAATAAATTCTTTAATTAACCATAATTTTAATAATTCAGTTTCACAATAATTACTGCATGAAACTCTTCAATTTCTTCAAGATACCAAAAATTACGTAATACATAACACTAGAAAATTGAATTTAACAATAAATTATCACTAAAAAAATAATTTTAAGAGTCATATGCACTCAGTAGTGAATAACCTGACCCTCTCTGTAAGTGGACATTAAATTTTATAAGCTTAGTAAAATTAAAATCTTATAAGTTCTCATGGAAATATCAGCTAGACTTAGTTTTACGCGCGAAGATTTAACAAGTCTTAAAAGCAATTGCTCTTAATAACGGGTAAAAGAATTGACATCTTTAAGTGCTTGAACCAATAAAGCTGGCCTTAATTGTACATAGGGTTAAATTTGTGTAGCAAATCATTTCAAATTTAAAGAACAACATTGCAGTAGTTTTCGAGAAAATTAAGGAAAATTGAATTAAAAAATAAATAAATAAAATAAACCATTCAGTAAAATCGAAAATCCTGTGGACGGATTGTGATTTGTGACTGGAAACATTCTATTCAGATCCTAAGTTAGTACATCAAACTTGTGCAATTTTTCAGTTCACACAGAGAGACATTTTTTGTTACTGATTTATTTGATAGAAGAGTAAAGTGCCACCGAGTCCTGGTTTAATCAAAGAGTGCCAGCATGTGTGGCAATTGGACGTGAGTTGTAACTGGACTTTACTCTCACGTTAAATATTATAGATTTTCTACAAAGATCAAAGTATTTAAAAATTAAGAAATAATAATAAGAATATATAAAAATGGGTAAGATATGTACGGTAACCTCTAAGAGAGTGCTACTGTCCATTGAAAAGAGAGGTTACCTTCTGAAAAGTTATAAAACAGTAGGTTAAAGTTAAGCAAAATATAAACAAATCCTTAAGAACCTTAGTAATGCATCATCATTAATCTACTTTTTTAGTCATTATAATAATCATATTCAAGTTATCTTCCCCCACCTGATCCAAAGATTTAGAGCCTTTTGCAAATTTATCAATACTGGAGAATCAATTATGACCTGGCTTTATTGGTAGAAAGCCCTCAGAAGCGATGTTATAGAAATACTACATAGACAACTGGTTAATTTTGCTGGTCCAATTCTTTTCTTTCTGAGTATGTCCGGACTTTATATTTAATAATAATAACAATAATAATAGTAATAATAATAATAATCTTTATTTATCTTCATTTCTACGTACAGTTGTCAACACGTGTCAACAAGACGTTGTTGTACATGTTACAAGACATGTCAACACATTAAACAATCTAATAACTTTTTTACAAAGCAAGTCTATGTAAGAAAATCATCCAAATCATATATTACTCTATCCAGGAGAATAGTTTTTAGTTTAGATTTAAACAATTTCATTGTTGGTGAAGATGAAATTTCATTCGGAAGTGCATTAAATAATTTCCTTCCCATAAATAAATAAGAAGATGTGAAAAATGAGTGGTTTGCTTGAGGAAAAGGAAAGTGGTCACGGTTCCGAGTATTATATTTATGGTTGAAGGTGTTGTAATTATTTCTAATTTTGTAGAACCATGAACAGATGGAAAAGATATAAAGAGCTGGAATCGTGAGGATTTTGTTATTTTTAAAATGCAACCTGCAGCTTTCGTTGGGTCTTGCTTTAACCATAGCACGAATAGCTCTTTTTTGGATGCGGAAAATTCTTGATGTACATGGGCTGTTTCCCCAAAACATTATCCCATAGGAAGCCGTTGATTGGAATTTTCCAAAATATACTACTTTCCAGCGCAGATCTACAGAGATGTGGAGTCCAAGAAATTTTGTCGAAGGGGGGGGGGAGATCATGCTGCCACAATTCAGTCTTAACTAAAGGAGAGTACTCTTTTCCACCTAGGGCAACTGAGTAGCATAAACTAACCGTCTTGGAATTATTCATTTTAATGCATTTATCTTTGGACCATCTAAATATGTTATCTGCTCCTAAAAACATAACTTCACATATATAACTCGGCTGAAATTAATGACTGAAGTTATAAAGTGAAACATGGGACAAGTTTTCAAATCATTGCATTGAAATACAAGCAATCAATCAATGAAGTAGCTATAATATACAGTCGTATTAATGATAACAAAATAAATGGCAATTCTAGCATCAATTTAATGCAATTTGATGAATTCTACCATTTGACAAATTCTAATTTTTTTTTAAAACAAGTTAATTTTTTTTGTTTATTTATTTATGATTGTCTAGCGGATTATAGTAATGAAGTTTTAATGCCCAGTTAATAATAAAACTATAAAAAAATATGATAACATAAAATAGTGTACAACTTATAAATGAGGGAGGGATACCCGCATAATACGGATTATGTGACCCATTAAGTGTTAATACTAGAGAAATAACTGTCCAACGTAATGTTTGTAATTTTACTAATAGTTTTGTTAAATGTATTAGTATATTGTTATTAAATAATGAAGATTTAATTGGCTTATCTATCTCATTTTGTGGACTAAAATTACGTTGCACAGAGACAGTGTAAGAATGTAATATCAAATGAAAAACATAAAAAGATGGATGATTTTTTATCATTAATTTCTTAAATATGTAAAAAAAAATCTGGTGTATTGCATAATAACATGACTTTATCTTACTGCTATTAATACAGACAGAATTTAAATTAGAAATTTTTACTGTAAAGAGGTATATGAAAAATACAGATACCTAGTCTTGGCAGTACTTGAAATGATACCATTATAGTCCAAAGACAGCGCTAATAACCATTCAACAAACCACGGAACACATAAAACCGCCATTTGTCTCAAAACAAAATTTTCAAATAAAAGTGATACATTTATATGTTATGCAGTTAGCATTCCATGTTTAAAGAAAATCGAAACTTTTTAGAAAATGTAAAAAACAACTCGGAAAATTATTCTATAAAGTGACACTTGTTGGGGGTCACCAGATTTTTTTCAAATTTGAAATTTCAAAAGCAATACTTTTAATATACCTTAATACTAAAATAAATGGTAGAAACATATATTATTCTGAAGTGGCACTTACAGAAAATCTTAATGTTGCTTTTCATCTAGACCCCCCCCAAAAAAAATGAATTTTCTCAAGAGAAAATGTTTGAAATAAACTGAAGACAATGGTAGTTAGATAGTTTACACGGTTTAAAGAAAATCGTTGGAGCCGCTTTGCAAAAGTAAAGTGTAAAAAGCCGAGAAAAAAACACGTTCAGTATTTTCGGTTGATGGATTTTGACCGAAACCTTCGTATTAGATGCGGTGGTGGTGGTGGTGGCGGTAAGTAGACGGAACTTTATTTTTTCTATGGACTCAGTGAACCCTTAACAACATTTCTATTTTGGATGCAAATAGAATTTAAAAAATTTGATTCGATCGCAGCAAGAGACAAGTAAAAAAATGTTCTCTCTTAGCTTCACTTTATTTTTAGAAGCAATAAAGCATATATTTTGTACTTTGAACTAACATAATGTGTTCAGTATTTTTCGTAAACAATAAGCGTAAAAAAAATCATACATCATGGCTGGGGATATGACTGCATTTACTGGTCTACAATGAGTTAAGTGATTATTGCAACGTATTCCAAATTCATTAGCCTCAGCAACATATTATTAAACTTATAAAGATGGCCAACCATATATGGGAAGAGAGATATCACTACAAAGCCAAATAAATAAATACACCATGCAAAACACCAAGGTCTTCGGATTGAGGACACAATCTTAGTCTGGTTTATAGTCGAAAGTTTTCCCATCAATAATGCATAAGCATTTCTTATTCTTATTCTTATTATTAGGGTAGTTACTTGTTAAAGTTTTCAATACAGGAGTTTCAAATTCCTCTGGGGACATTTCTCGTAAAATGTCCCCTGAGGACCCCGTTAAATTGCAATAAAACGAAATTTTGTAGAATTTCGTTATTCGAAAATCACTCAAAATGAATGTTTACTTTTTCATGTTGCTGAAAGAAACGGGAATATCATATCAACTTTCATCTTATCTGATCATTATTTCGTATAAAATTCATCATGAAAAGATAGGAGTTTACTTAATTAATTTCCTTTTTTCTCAGTTTTGCGTGATTTTCTGGAAAACAGTTTCGACAATTTTCTTTAAACTTTTCAATACTAACTATACACATAAAGGCCTATCACTTTTTCCTGTAAATTTTCATTTTTTTACTTTCTCTTCTAGTCCCCCGCGTACAAAAAAAGTGGTTTTTAGAAAATGGCGTGTGCGTGTGTGTGTGTATGTATGAGCATGTATTTGAATAGCATAGCTCAAAAACAAAAAATCGTAGAAAGTTCAAACTTGATATTCCGTTTAAGTTTCACCATGGCATCTGACGGTGGGTCTTCTGTCAAAATTGCTCAACCGGAAGTATCACTTTACTTGTTTTTTTTTTTTACTTTTTTGCATTTTTCGCAAAAAGGCTCAAAGATTTTCTTTAAACTGTGTTAATCAATCACATATAACGAGCTACAACATTTATTTGAAAAACCCAACCCCCCATTTCTTGGGAAATCATTTAAGGGCATTTTAGGGGAGAAAGGGGTTAGGGTTGTTCTCTAGAGTGTATCATAGTTGATATACAATATATATCCAAATAATAATAATTAGAAAATAAATGGATGGCAAAATTCCCCAAGTCTTAAGAAAATAGTAAGGCCGGAATGCGGCTTTTAGGAGTTAAGAGAAAGTTGTGTGAGTGTTTCACACCAGATTTTTTTTTTTTTATGGGTAATGTGGCAACTTCCATCTAGTTAAGCTTTCCTTTAAAGTGCCACATAAGTACAATTTACACTTCTACCACCTATATTAATATTGAAGTACCTATCAAGGATAAGCTTCTGAGTTTGGGGGGGGGGGGATTTTTTTTCGATAAGGGCTCCACCAATTTTCTTTTAATTTGCAAGGGGGTATAGATAGATTAGGGAAAGATAGGTTAGGGAATGGGAGTTTGATCTTGGGACTGTAATTACATACAACTAGCACCTACCACGTATGTTAATCAACATGTATTCCCTTTCATCATCGACTACATTTACATTAAAACAAACTTGAGTAAAAAAGTCCAAATTTGAAGAAAATTTCACAATTTCATAATTTTGTATAAGCTGCAATATAATTAATTATATTAGGTGTTCTATTATACTAGAAATTTTTATAATTAGTTGCCACAACAATCTGTAATCATCAAGATGGCGGTGGTAAATATTGACTTTAATTTGTATTGATAGAAATTTTATTTTAATATTTAGGATAGAACAAACTTGCCCATGACCCGTAAATTCACTAAAATTACAAAATCACGAATTAAATAAAAATTGTGAATTAAGTATTGAATCATTAGTCATGATAATATCAATTATTGTAATCATAATAATAACAATAATGAAGGAATGATTCCTTCATTCCAAAATTTGTTTTGTAACTAATTAATACTGTATCTTTAAAAGGAATGATGTAAAGATAAGAGATTAACTATTAATAATATATAATAAGTCCTTTTTATAAGTTATTCCCTAAAATAAATAAAAAAATATTAGTTGCATTAGAAAAATTTTGTGATAATAGAAAAGGCCTTAGTTCCTGTAGCACGGTTCATTAACTAATTGGCAGTTATTTATTATTATGAGGATATTGTTATCACTGCCTGTATAACAATGTTGATATTCAGCCTGGATATAAGAGAAGGGACAAAAATCTGGTGTGATAGTACGACATTTTTATCTCACACTAAAAGATTACGTTATATTGTAAGCAATGTGCCTGCGTATTGGTAACGTTCTTCGTTATTATTTAGGCATTTTATTTATTTATTAATTTTGTAAAGCTGTTTTAAAAACATAAACCTTATATCCTTAAATCCTCGGGATTAACTGGTTCAGAAATGTAAAGAACACGTTGCACCCAGTGTTCCCAAAACCTAAATTAAGCCTGGCCTAAATTAGTTCAAATTGTCTAATTTGGTTAAAGGGCGACTGGAGCTGTGATGGATGCAAGAAATTATATCTATTTTAATTGAAGAAAATTATGAGAAAAATGCGAGCTTGTTGGCAAAAAGGTAACCCAGGTAGAAGAAGTACAGCTACAGGAAGAGTTCATGAACCTTGTTAGCATTGTCTACCCCTTCTTCTCACTGGGGAAGATATGAACGAACAATAAGAAGACATTCCTTCAACACAGTCTGAAACAGACATTCAAGCTGAACACTTCAGGACTGTGCCAGTTATAAGTTAAAACATAAGAGTTTATTCCAACTAATTTCAGTAAATTAATAAGCATATTGCTGTGTTATTGAATAGCATTTAAATATCTTTAAAGAATATATTTAATTTAATCTACCAGTGTTTTCTTAATTATTCTTATTACTTCTCTCTCTTAAAACTTACAAACACAAGCCTTTTACAAAACCACTCACGCCACAAGCTACCACTACACTACATCACAACACACACAATACAAACCCTTGGCTAAAAATGTGGAGAACCAAGAGAAACGGGGAATATGTGTAAAACTACACTGTACAACTACTATGATGTTTTCCCTTCATATCTGTTTACCTTAACGATATATCTCTTCCCATCATTGACTCTAAGATATCTAGGTCTCTTCACTGACAAGCGTCCAATTTAGAATCCAAACGGAAAAAACTGAACAGACAATACAAACTTCTTGAAATCTTGACATCTTGACAAACGATCGAAAATTGTCACAAAACAACATGACAACTTATCTAGACAACGATATACTAAAACCAGTTTGGACAAACAGAATGGAACTTTGGAGTTCAGCCAAACCATCTAATATCTACAGATTTATCCTTAACAGAAACCGCAAAAGCACTTCGTCAAATCGCAACCGCTCCTTATTTTGTACAAAGCAGTATCCTGCACTGTGATCTTCTAGATTCATATATTTCCGAATCGATAAAAACCTGCTACATCAAGTACAACTTCTTCATTGTCTTCTCCTCCCAATCCTATCACATCCAAAATTACCCGCGTGATCTTGTTGAAGAAAGTGCCGCCAGTGGGCAGTGGGTGAAATGTAGTGCTTGACTTTCGGAGTTTCAATAATGCGTGAATTCTCCCCTCAGGCATTCACGATTTTTTTTTTCTGGCACAGGCTTTCGCCATTTTGCCAGCGCTGGTATTGCAGGGGGATTTATACTCACGAATTACAATCTCCATTATTGTCTACATACGGTGTAGACCGTATGTAGACAATAATGGAGATTGATCAAGAATCCTGTTGATCAAGAATTCATACATTAGTTTTATGATATCTTTATTGTTAGATTATATAATTTCCTCATATGAAAAGTAGCTTGCAAGGATTTATAAAGCTGTTTAAATACTATGTCTTTGGATACTTTTGATAACACTGAACATTTCGAACAGATTATTGTCTTCCTCAGGAGTCAATATGGGTGCCCCACTTAAACGGGCTTTGAAATAACTCTTAAACGAAGCAAGATATCTAAAAAGTGAACCTAACGTTGGTTGAAGTATTTTCGCTCTAGTTTATGATGGTGTTAATGTTTTTTTATTTTATTGCCGCCTTACACCTTAAATCGGTGGTAGAAAGTGGCGATTTCCTCTTGACCCCGCACTTTTTACTACTGTATTGAAAACTATTCATGAAATTAAGAAAAATGCCGTTAATTTTACTTCAATATTGCAAACCGTTGCCGAGATGTTCAACTACAAAGATTCAATTTTCGTCTTTTTATTCCTAATTTTCTGTTTCGTAAACTAAAATTAAAAGCGGATTTTCTTATTTATTTCGAATAAATAAGAGAGTTCAAATGATGATAAAACTTCAAAGCTATTTTAAAACTATAAGGGACTTAAAAATCAGGTAAAACATCAATAAAACAACAATTTTCCAGTTTATTTACAAAAATCGATAAAAACATATTTCCTATTTATTCAAAATGACCTCGCCTAAAACGGCACAAGCACAGTCGCTGTCCAACATATGAAATTGCTAATCGTATCATGTCTGCCGGAATTGCTAAGCAGATTTGGATTAAGTCTACTCTAGGTGCTTCTGGAGTTGTTGGTTTCTTTGTATAAATTTTTTCTTTGAGATATCGCCAAAGAAACACAAGAGAGCTTAAATCTACGATCTGGAAGGCCAGCTGTTACTTTAATATCTCATTCACTTCTCAACTCGCAACTAAGGCATAGTGATCGGGACAACCATCTTGTTGGAACCACATTCTTGTTCTGACATTCAATGGGACATCCTCCAGCAACTGTTGTAACTCTTGGCGAATAAAATTAGCGTATTCCTGCCCATTTAAGAGACCTGGCGAAAAGTATGGGCCAACAGTTTTGTCTCCAACAATTCCGCACCAAACATTAACAGACAGATATTCAATACGCTGGATCGGGAGACAGGGGCCGGTAAGCTGGCCTTCCAGATCGTCAGATTTCTTAAATGTTGATGTTTTCTGTGGTGATATCTCAAAGAAAACATTAATGCCAAGGAACCAACAACTCCAGAAGCCCTTACAGAAGACTTAATCCAAACCTACTTAGCAATTTCGGCAGACATGATACGATATGCAACTTTATATGATGGGCGCAACTGCGCTTATGCCTTTAAGCCGAGGAAGTCATTGAATGAATAAAAAATATTTTTTTCATCGATTTTTGTAAATAAACTGGAATATTGTTTTGTTTGAATGATGTTTCACCTGATTTTTAAGTCCCTTATAGTTTTAAAATAGCTTTGAAGTTTTATCAGCATTTGAGGCCACTTATTTATTCGAAATTAATAACAAAATCCGCTTTTAATTTTAGTTTATGAAACAGAAAAATAGGAAAAAAACGACGAAAATAGAATCTTTATGAATGAATATCTCGGCAACGGTTTGAAATATTGAAGTGAAATTAACGGTATTTTTCTTCATTTAATTAATAGTTTTCAATACAGTAGTAAAACCAACGATTTAAGGTGTAAGACGGCAATAAATTCAAAAAACATTAACACCATCATAAACTAGAGCGAAAATACTTCAACAAACGTTATGTTCACTTTTTAGATATCTTGCTTCGTTTGTGTTATTTCAAAAGTGGCCCGTTTAAATGGGACACCCTGTATATAATAAATTATTGTCTTCCTCAGAATTTGAGAAATTGTATTGAACAATATAATAAAAATTAATAATAGAAGAAATGTGTAATTTCCCTCCCAAAAAAGATTGTTGTACAGACCTCTGAAAAAAAAACAATACAATGGTTCGAAACTTTGGGCTGTATCAATACAAATTACAAACCCTCGATATCTTGCTGACCTATGATTAGGAAAATGGTTAAGTTCTAAAGAATTTATTGCAATTGGATTGGTTATTCCGTATTGGAACGGTAGCTGCCCTCTCGATTAGGTCTGTTGCTAACACACCCGCCGTTAGTACGACAATTCACGGTTTTGATTCCCATGACGGCAAAAGTAGATGTTGATTAATATGATGCCCCCTCCGAGTAAAAATTGTCATATAACAGGCCTTTCATGAGCTGTTGCGTCTATCCAGAAAAAAAGAAGGATCCAATAGCTGAGGTTGTTGTGGTTTGAAAAAACACCTAGTCGGGAGAGTTAACGATGGTTGTCGATAGTTTTCGTAGTATGATTAAAATTACGTAGTATGGTAGAAGTTTCAAACCCTTAGTTGAATATTAAATTTCGATGCGCATTATTTGGATTTCAGTTGTTATTTAACTGATTATTAAAATATCTCCAATAAATAAATAGTTTAAATGACGTACACATTAAATTAATATACATTTAACGTAATGAAATTCAATTTTCATCCAGCAAAAATTAAATCACAAAACAGATGAAACATTTTAATAGAGAACAAATCAAGCGAAGTGATTTAAATAAATTAAGCAATCTTATTTAGAGCAATCAAGAGGAATTGTTCAGAGAAGTGGAACATCTTTTGCAAACTCCTTTTACAATGAGCTTGTTACAATTGCTAAATTAATAAAATTATATTGAGTAATATTTGTTAATTTTTCTGTGGCAACACAATAATATACAGATAGTAAAAATTTCTTATATGTAAAATATTTTAATAAATAAATACTGCATTTCTCACCTTTTTATATAAAATTATCAATTCTTCTCTTTTTTCCTCTTCTCAATATTCTCGAAATTTTCGAACGCTCACCAAGCAGCAAGGAAGTAGTGTACTGTCTGTAAAGAAAACAAAAAAAGAACTGATGTGAAACAATTACACGACTTTCTCTTACTTCTGTTAAAGGGAAGGGAATAGCTAAGTGGTTAGCGTACTGGACTTCCACGCGGAGGATCCGGGTTCGAGTACAGCTGTGCTAACACTTAGATTTTTTTCTTCTTAGGAGCCTCTACAGCTCACTGTCCGGTGATGGACAGTGTTGTCTGTAACAAGAGAGGGCTCGACGCGCCAAAGACCATAGATGTTGACGCGTCTTAAATTAAAAAAAAATCTGGTGTGAAACACTCATACAACTTTCTCTTACTCCAGTTCTCAAAATTATAATCGACAAATGTTAGTAGTTTGTGTACCAAATATAACGAAATTCGTCGGAAACTGAAAAAAACTGTGCAGTAAAAGCGCACTTCCGGTTAACTAATTTTCTTGAAACTTGGAATTTTGGCCACAGTTATTGGTAATTAATTTTTGTTTGGATACAGAATGTATAATCAACTATGATAGCACTTTAGAGAAAAACATAACCCCAACCCTCTTCCAAAAGTGCCCTTAAATGAATTTTCCCAGAGAAATATTTTAAATAAAAGCTGTAGATCTCTGTATGTTTAGCTTATATACGAAGTTTCAAGAAAATCGTCGAAGTCATTTTTGAGAAAATAGCGAAAAAGTGAGAAAAAAAATCATTTCGTAAAGTGGTAATGTAAACGCACTTCCGGTTATCCGATTGTTTTGAAACTTGGAATTTCAACAACATATTTAATTCTAATTAATATTATTTAGATGATAGAATTATTTAATAAACTGAAATAGCACTTTAGGGGAAATTCTAACCCCACCCGTCCCCTAAAAGTGCCCTTCAGTGAATTTTCCCTGAGAAATATTTTAAATAAAAGTTGTAGATCATTGTATGTTTAGTTGATGTAGGAAGTTTTAAGAAAGTTAAGAGCCATTTTTGAGAGAAATGCAAAAAAGTAAAAAAAACTAACAAGTAAAGTGGTACTTCCGGTTAAGGAATTTTGTCAAATGACTCATTATCAGATGCCATGGTGACACCTAGACGGAATATCAAGGTTCAACTTTCTACGGTTTTTCGTTTTTGAGCTATGCTGTTCACACACACACACAAACACAGACCATTTGCTAAAAACCACTTTTTTGGACTCAAGGGACCTCAAAACGGATATTTCCGGTGAAAACTCGATATCGAAAATTTGACAGGTTTACAATACTTTCTCTTCTTACTAGGAGTAAGAGAAAGTAAAAAAAATTAAAAAAATTACTCCTGTTAATCCAATTATATAGAAAATGACATTTATCCAAAAATAAATAGAGTGGTGGTGGAGAAACAGTACCAATCTAAGCAGATACAAGTGATTATTTCTTGTCCACAAAAGCGCGCCTATAATGCTAGCAATGCTTCTAATATATATTAATAATACATATAGATGCCAGAACCACGCATTGAACTGCAGTTCTACTTTAAAAGAAAGCGCAAAGTTAAAGTTCCCACAGAAACAGTAAAAAAGCATCAATATTCTCGGGAAAATTTCAATAAAGGGGGGGGGGGGTTAGATATCTTATGGACATATGTAAATAGTAGACGGACTTGAAGAAAATGATTGAAACCGTTTTAGAAAAAAAATCTGCGAAAAAAAGTGCAAAGTCGCACTTTCTGTTGATGGATTTTGCCCGAAAAACTGAGAAAAAATGACTTAATTAAGTGTCTCACTTTAGGTTTACGGATATTGACGGAAATCTTTTGAGAGATTATTTCGGTTTTTATTATTTACTATTATTATAAGAGACGGGATTAGCTCAGTGGTTACGTGCTGGTTTTGGAACGCGGAGATCCTTCTTTTATACTTAGACTTTCTGATTGATTCGCCCAATTTTTCGTGTTTTTTTTTTGTTTTTTGTTTTTTTTTTTAAATGGTCCCAACCATTTTCTAACTAATTATCCACATTAACGATATTTTTTAGAATTATTGTGAACTAGACAGCTAACCCCTATTGAAGGAACCACTTTTATACAATTAACGGTAGACTCTCTTACTAATATATTACGAGTCATAAAATACGTTGCTGGAATTTCAAGTTTGAAAAAAATCGTTAAGCGGAAGTTCGAATTTACAGAACTGGGTCTTTTGTTTAATTTTCTCATTTTTTTGTTAAAAAAAAAAACTATTATAATATCTATAAGGTTGTTATATTGTATCTTTGATGTTATAATGAAAATTATGTATGTTGCTAAAATCTCCTTTTTGAAGAAAATCGGTGCAGATTGCTTGAACAATTTTTCCAAGTTTTTCACAATGACACCAGCGGCTATCTCTTTAAACTTTGTCTTCACTGATTGTCCATCTAAAGGTCTATCACTGTCACTCATGCTATCGTATCAAAGCAAAGTACCTAAAAGTAAAGTAATGCCAATTTTTTCAAGCAGGCTTAACGTCTAACTACCAAATTAAGTGTTATGGACGATGGCGTAAGACAGACACACTTTACCAATAAACATTTTTTAACTATATAAATTTAGCAGTTATATGCAGGACTCGAACTGGGGTATGAGGAACTGGTATGAGGGAACCACTACACCAAACCAAATGGTCACATGTAAACAGGTTTCTGTTTTCGTATAAGTGATGCTAGAAATGCGCGTCAACATCTATGGTCATTGGCGCCCGGAGCCTTCTAATTTCATTGCCGGCCTTCGGGCAGTATTCTCTTGTTACAGACAACACTGTTCATCCCCGGACAGTGAGCTGTAGAGGCTCCAGGGAAGTGAAAATCTAAGGGCAGCACAGCAGGACTCAAACCCGGTACCGTTGTGTGGGACGTGGGAGACCGGTGCGCTAACCACTGAGCTAATCCTTTCCCTACAAATGCAGGTGTATAATAAAAAAATATATTTATGAAACTAATCCCCATTGTCCTTTCCATGACAACACCAACACACATTGTTGCAGTAACCGATTAGTAATTAGTAAACTAACAGCAAATATAACGATAAATTCACAAAGAAGATAAAAAAAAGGGTAAAAAGAAATAACCGTTAATTTTTTTTTTTGTTTTTTTTTATAGTTAGGAACGTGACATTAATTCAAGTTGTATGCGGTGAATGCAACCAGCAAACTTAGCTCGTTAGTTTACAAACGTGCAAGGTAAAAGGTGCAATAAAATAGAGAAAGCTTCGGTTAAAATATATATCTATATAAAATGTGTCGAAGAAAACAGGACAAGTAACATGCAGTTATATTCAGCTGGTTTGGATCTCACAAACCAAAAACATATAAGTTAATAAACTGATGACTTGTACGCATAAGTAGAACAATTATAATAACCAAAAAAAAAAAAAAAAACGCTTCTGTATGAAATAATGAAGTCACATTAGCACACAATGAAAGTGAACATGAAAACAAGACTGTATATTGAAAATAATAAGCTATTCTTATGCGCCATGTATATAAATAAATAATTTGACGCTATAGTTAGCTGAATCAGACACATTTAAACGGTGGCCTAATTTTATAAAGGATATATCCGGCGACTTGGACAGCAACATTGTATAGCTCATTTTATTTGGATCTCGGTCTAGTTTTCTGATATTCACGCGCGTATTATTATATTGTATAGTTTATATTTTGTACTACCGTGGAACC
The DNA here is from genome assembly GCA_011037195.1 of Triatoma infestans. Classification (NCBI taxonomy): domain Eukaryota; kingdom Metazoa; phylum Arthropoda; class Insecta; order Hemiptera; family Reduviidae; genus Triatoma; species Triatoma infestans. The sequence continues at coordinate 14,289 of JAAEAF010012694.1, forward strand.
CGACCGCTGATGGGTGTTTTTATTGAATAAAATGGAGTCTCAATTGCAAAACGTTTAGGCAGATTTTATTAAAATAAAGATATTTCGTTTTTCAAATATATATGATTTAATTGCTATCCCCACCTTCACTGTGGGTTAAAAGATAACCTGAGATCAAAGGGAACGAAGATATCGATATCCTAGCAAAAAAATGCGCTGTTCAGTCAGTTGAAGAAATTTCAGTAGCTGATCTAATTAGTCTTTAGTAATGTTCTGAAGGTGCGCAATGAGCCCAGTTGAGGTCTTAGTGCTAAGGCCCCGAGTTTCTAGATTAGATTAATGCTCTGAAGATTCGTTGTTAAAATTTACAGCAGGACCGTTACGAAAAGCAAAACAAAGACAATTACTATGCTGAAATAGAACTTCGAATATCACATAAACCTTACTTTGAAGTTGGAGGGTCAAAGGCATTTTTTATCCCGCAATAATGCGGCTGATTTTTGAAGGCTAAGATTTTCAACGGAATGTTTTATGTATGATTTTTCCGGAGCGCCAATGGCGACAATGAGAAAAAAAGCGTTAATTTACGTGTATAATTCCATCAAAGGAAATAAAAGTATAGGATCGGATTGGTAATTATCTTTACTTCATTTATGAGTACAAAACATAATTTATATCATTTAACTGTACTAAAACAACATAACAGGAAGCATAAATCACTAATAGTTTCCAAGATATACATGAAAGAACATGAAAGTAGGAACAAGATTTGCATGTCTTAAAATTCTCTTCTTTGCTACGAATAAATAAGAAAGAAGTGGAAAAGGTTGCAGAGACATAAGTAAAGATGGAAGAGTAGAGATCATGATACATTTGAAAAGATAGGGCTGTTTTTTCCAAAATTGATTGATAGTTTCAGGCATTTTGAAGCCTTTAGTAAAATGACAATACGTTGGTTTTTCCATCAGCTTTGAAAAAAGACATTATATGAAATATAAATGTAGTTTTTGAACTGAATCCCCCCCCCCGGGGTCAGTTTTCTTCATCAAAAGCAAAACATATATCCTAAAAAATCTCATGTAAAACACACGCACACGACTCTCTCTGGATGTATTGACTGGCCCAGATAACAGAAAGTATACGTGTTTACACTGTAATCCAAAAGATAGCGCCAAAACTTTGCACAAACCAAAATTTTTCATTTGAAAACCGTAACGTCACAGATTCCGTCATAGAAAACTCTTCAAAAGCAATTTTTAAAAGGGAAAGTTTCAAATAAAAGTGATGTTTATATTTGTAAAGTTAGCAATGCTAGTTTGAAGAAAATCATTGTAATGGTTTTCGAGAAAACTCCCAAAAATTAATTCATCTATTCTGTAAAATAGCACCCATTTTCATTACCTGTTTCTCTAAGCAAAATCTGACTTAATGCGCACACTCTCTCACACCACTTACAACAGTACGAAAATGTAAAAATATTGTTAAATGTTTATTTTAAAATTATGAATGGAACTGCTGCTAGCATTTATACTAGTTCATAGTATTAGTAAATTGCTATTCAGTATATTTAATATATGCATAGATTGAAATGGAATATTGCTCAGCCTTTTGCTATTTTTTATTTTTTTTTTGCGCCTTGCAATCGGGATAACCCTATCGTTAGTTTGCAATGTTAAAATAGTTCAATAAAATAATAATCTTTATAGATTGAAGAAAGGTTATAAGGTTAAGTACATCTTAAAAATAGTTTTAATAGATAAGGTTTGTTATATTCTATTAGTCTTAAAATGATTCTGCTATATTATTATATTAGTTCAATTAGTTTAGAAAAAATCTATTTTTATTTAAACACAAACCTAATTTTTATTATAATTTTTGAAATTTCGTTCGCATGATTTATATCAATACCCTTTTTTTTTTTCATCTTGAAACATTTATTAGTGAACTGAGAGTTAGTTCTATTTGCCTTTTGTGCAACATACTTCTTATCTTATTAATACCATGTTTTTCAAAAATCCAATTTGTCAGTTTGTTTATTCGATAATCCCAAATACAATTCAAATTTATTCTAACGAGTTGGCCCCGTGCCACTCGTTAAACTGATACTGTTATAAAAGCGTTTTTCAACTCGTTTGAATTGTATTTTTCTTTTTTTTTACTGTCACGTTCTGTTTGTCTGACAGTACAGCGATTCACTTCTAATTGAGATTAATATCTGCGAGTGGTTCTCCTGCGTCCGCGTCGCCGGGGCTGGAAACCAGGGTGGGTGAAGTATAGTCTGCTGTTCCTTCTCTGGGCTAAATAGGAGACTTATTTATCTGTCAAAATCGACAGAAGCCAACCGCCCTTTTCAGGGCGTGGGTGGAGGCCTGTGGCCAAATCCCTTGTATGTACACTGAATGGGAAGAATAATAAAGGAGCCTAACTTAAGTATCTTCTTTAAGGCACGTTCCGTCTATCTCTTTAACGTTTCTTCCCTGTGTGGACTCGAATCTTATAGCAGATTCTAAGCTTTAGTGCCGAATCGTTCATGAATTTGACTGTGATAATTTATCTGTTATCTATTTATTGTTGTTATTAGTTATTTTAATCTTGTTACCGTTGACATTTTAACCATTTTAATCTCTCAACCTTATTTTTTATAATTTTGTAATTTTACTGTTATTCAACTAATTGCTTTTAATTTTATTACTTTTAACTTCTTACTGTCATTTAATATTTAAACGGACAGCAAATATTCTAGTGCTGCACAAATTTGCTCGCGCTAAAGATGTCTACTACAAATAATAATAAAGACTTTTATATAGGACAAACAGTATGGGTCCTAAGATCAGATGGCGGTCCTTTACAAAAGGCAGTTATTACATCAATTATGTCGTCAGCTGACGCTACCAAGAAAGAAATAGAGAAAGTAGTGACAGTGGAATGGGCTGAGGATTCTGGTATTGTAAAAGGGAAAAATGGTATCTATAAATAACGTTTTTCCACGTTTACCGGAAACAGATAAATTCACCACGGCCGTTGATCCTAGTGCGTCGAAAACGGTCACTGATAAGAACCTTCCGGATTCCAGTAAAAAGGAACTTGAAGACTCTGGAGCGTATGAGGGCCAGAAGGTATGCCCTATCTGTCAGCAGGGCTTCAAAAACGATAGAGGGCTCAGCACCCATATTGGAAAAAGGCATCCTAAGGAAGCCAATGACAAAAAACTAAGATCTATATTAAAGAGTCAACCAACTGACGACGGGCAATCCTCCAAGGGTGAAATAAAGCAAGATTTGGATAAGTGGTTTAAAACATTCAAGGATCTTCTAAAGTCCCCTCTGAAAGAAAAGGAATTTGATTCCGCTATGCGACAGTTCCTCCTCTTTCTCAAAGAGGCAAATAAAGAACTTCCGGGTCCCAAACACCCAGCTTCACGTTTCTATCAGATGCGAAGGAAGAAGAAACTTGAAATGAAGAGTAAGGGAATAAAAGCTGCCTCAAATCCACAAAGATCGTATAAGGCAGCCCGGGAGAGAAGGCGTGAGCAGTATCTCTATGAACTTGCTCAATATAACTACTACAATCGTAGGAAAAAAATAGCACAAGAAATAATGAATGAAGACGCACCGAAACAGTGCCAGCTTAATATTAGGGAGGTAGAGATGCATTTCAAGTCACTCCTTGGAACCAAAAACGTCAGTCGAAGGGAAGGGTACTCTACATCAAAAACCAACCCCAACATAATAACAATAGACTTGAAAGTTGTACATAGAGCTATTAAATCTATTTCATTGGATTCGTCTCCGGGCCCTGATGGGTACTTATCCGCACCATTAAATCCCTCGGAATAGCTCACATTATTAAATCAATTACCGAATTGATTTTGAAATTCTCATACGTCCCAGAAATCCTCAGGGAGGGTCGTTCAGTTTTGATTTATAAGGGAAAAGGATCGCCTGATGATATCTTATCATGGAGGCCCATTACTATCTATCCCATGGTTCGGAGAGTAATAGAGAAGGTCATGGACCATGAGCTACGTAAGCAGGTAACATTCCACTCCTGCCAGAGGGGTTTTGTGATGGGTTTGCCGGGTTGTCATGTGAATGCGCGCCTAATAGACGCGGTGCTTAAGAAAGCTAGAGAGAATGGAGACGATGCAGTGGCTGCATTTCTCGACGTGACTAGCGCATTTGACAAAGTTGGACACGAGCACGTCGTCGAGTCTCTCACAGCTAGGGGTGTTTCGTCCGACCTGAGGAGAGCCATAGAGGGATTCCTATGCTATAATAAGGTGAGATTTAACATAGGAGTGAACAAAACAGAATTAATTGCCGTGCAGAGAGGTGTTCCACAAGGTGGGCCGCTCTCGCCTACACTTTTCAACCTGGCAATCGATCATTTATACGAGGACGTATGTGATCCCAAATTTGCTAACAAATTTGGATACAAATTGAGCGATGATCAGGACGGGTTAATATTAACGGGGTTTGCGGACGATCAGGCCGTAACCGCCAACAGTGTAAAGGCTGCTGAGAGAACAATTGACTGTGTTCAGAAGATATTCAGGGAAATCGGGCTGTCAATCAACCCCAAGAAGAGCATCTCAATAGTCCTGAAGAAGGGCATATTGGAGAAGTCAAGATTACATTTGGAGAGCGGAGAATCGATTGAGTCAATAGATGAAGGATTTGCGATGAAGTACCTGGGCTGTAGGTTCTCGGGCGAACTGGAGTTCAACGATAGTGCTATAACCAGGTTGTCCCGCAACCTGGATAGATTGGTAGCGTCTAGCCTCCTCAAATCCGATCAAAAGCTTAATATTGTAAACCAATACGTTTTTCCGGCACTTACATACCCGCTGCAATGCGCGCCTTTAATTAAACTCAGTCCGACACTCCTTGAAAGTATAGACGTCATTATTCGCAGAAGCGTGAAGGCTATGACTGGGATCCCAGCAAGCACTACGTCTGCCATGTTATATGCCCCCAGACGTTTTCGGGGCTTAGGTTTACTCAGATGTCAGTGGGAAGCACCACTTCAACACTGGTCTATTGCCCAAAGACTAAATAGAGTTGAAGACGGGAAGTTCCAATCAGTATTTGATTATGAAACGGAAACATCGGAGTGTGCTGGACGTCTAGGTCTGGAAGTTGTCGGCATGGAAGACACATACAGCATCAAGAAGGTCAGGCAATCCCTGCGAGAAAAATCTTTTGAAGATTGGAGTAAATGCAGATGGCAGGGTATAGGCGTGATTCATTTCAAGGATAATCCCAAAGGAAACCAATTCATATGCAAGAGGAAAATTCTCTCTGGATCAGAGTGGACTAATGCGATGAAGCTAAATATTAACTATGCTCCCCTTCGGGCGGTTCCGGGGGTCGGCGGTCAGGCAGTAACGGGAGGTGTTGGATCCCACTGTCGCAAATGCGGTAGTGAGTATGAAACCCCAGCCCATGTATTGGGAAATTGTTCCAACAACATGTCCCTTGTCACCCGCCGTCACCATAACGTGAAGAAGCGGATAGCAGAAATATTAAGCAATAAGGGGTATACTTGCTTCGACGAAGTTCACTGCCTAGATACAGCAGGTACTAATCGTTTTGCTGATATTGTGGCGTTCAAGAACGGTGGAAAAGAGGCCCTTGTCATTGATCCTACCGTCCGCTTTGAATCCAATGATCCAGAACAGGGAAATAATGTTGATTCAGAGAAGAGGGACATATATGAAAAATGTATTCCTCACTTGCAGGAAAAATACCGGGAAAGGTTTGGAGAACGTCAGTTCCAAGTGAAGGGACTCTGGTTTGGGAGTAGAGGTGTAATACCTAAGACCACGAGTGAATTTTTTGACAGTTTAGGAATTGGCCAAGACTTTCTGTGGGAGATTGCTGAGACAATCATACTGGATTCTCTCGGTATAATCCACCACCACGTGTATGGGACATGACCAGCAACGATTAATTAATTGACTTACACAGTCATTTAACTTTAGTCTGTGTATATATAGCTCCTGTGGTCCTCTATTAGGTGTTGCATTTGTTCCGGTATGAAGTTATAGATAGTAAATACCTACGTATTATTCCTGTTCAACCATTGTTCTCTGAATTGATTGGTATGCTGTGTCTCAGCAACTCAATATAATTGAGCAGCCACACTTATTTTAATTATTGAAATTAAGTGCTTTTTCTCTTTTTCTAATTACACATATGTATAATGGTTTTGTGTAGAGGCATGCATGCTTTCATATGCTGCTATTATTTTTGAATTTACTTCATATAAAAAAAAAAACCTCAATTATTATCTTGTTTCAATTAACTGTCGAAATTAAATTCATTGTACAAATTTTCATGTAGTGGAGAAATTTTTATGCTTGAACAGTGTTACTATAGTAAATAAAATATTTTTTAACCATTTGAATAAAAAGTTCAACTAGCGCCGCGGTCAAATTTCTAACTTCATTGAGATTTTCAAACAGATGGGGAAGAGTTTTCAGATATGCGCTTAAGAGAACACAGCATCCAGCTTGTGATTTATAGAATCACTACATGCATCTACATATTTCAATTTTTAAATGAAATACTATTCGGGGAAAAATCAAATTTAGGAAGCAACTTTGGATGGTTGACGCTAGGGCTATCAATTAAAATATCAGTTCAGTTTACAATTTAAAATTTATAAGGATTGCATGTTTTATTAAAAAGTAGCAAATTTTGGCATGATTCAAATTTACACCTATCTAATTAGTTAATTATTTATGCATAATGATTTTGTACAGAGGACTTTTATTTATTTATTTACATTAACGGGCAGCATAACCCATTATAAATGACTAGAAACAGCACTGATAAATAACGTAAATAATTGCATACACAAAATACAATTAGCCAAAAACAACCATCATAAATCGATTATAAACTACATATAAGTACTACATACAAAACAAAAAATACTTTAAAAATATTACACTGGTAACAGAAGGAACAAACATTGAATCGAAACAAAACAAAATAAAATAGAATCATGATAAAGTTATGATAATCCAATTATTCTTCTAATTCATTTTAGCTCACGTATTGAATAAGTAAATGTTAAAGAGATTAGTATGTCTTAAAATTCTTAAAAGTGATGAATGATATAAATAATTGGTTTGTGCAAAGTTTATTGAAAATAGATTCATTTATAAGATATGGACTGTCTATAAAATTATTTAGAAGTTTGTACAGAAATAATATATCATTAATTAAACGTCTGTTTTCTAATGAATAAATTATAAACCTATCATAAATTTCATTCTAAGGAATGTTATCGTAGTCATAGCCTCTAAACGAACACCAATCGTATATGCTTTATCAATTTATTTATTTATTTATTTATTTATTTGCCTGGATACATTTTTATAACAAATTCCAATAACAAGAATAAAATGAACTTTACACTAATTATCATAAAAACAAACTTAATACATTCAGTCCACTTCACATCACATGAAATTGTTCATCACTCCACTTTGTGTTCAAGAAATCTTTAATATCATAAAAGCAATTTTTTATTAAAAATTCGCTAACTGATTGCTTGAAGTGTATGTCACTTAACTGTCTAATTCTTGAAGGAATTTTGTTAAATATTTTCACCGATATAACACTGGAATGGAAGTCAGACATCACAAGTCTCTTATAAGGTACGCATAAGTCCTCTTTATTACGTAAATTATGAGTATGTTTATCACCTCTAACATCTAATAACATGTCTTTTTTCTTTTTTAGTGAATGTTTGAAAATGAAAACCGAGGGTAATGTCATTATACGTAACTCTCGAAAGAAAGGCCTACAGCTTTCTCGAGCATTTTTCTTCATTATTGCTCTAATAGCTTTCTTTTGAAGTCTGAAAATAATATAAGCATCGGAGGTACCTCCCCATGGTTCAATACCATATGCCATTCTAGAATGGAATAGACCATAATAGGCAGTCTTTACAACCTCTATTGGAACCTCTTCACGCAGTTTTCTCAATAAGAAAATGGTTTGTGATAACTGGTTACTCAAGGTTTGTACATGACATTTCCAGCTAAGTCTGCAATCTAATGTAACGCCTAGAAATCTTGTAGTATCTTCTGTCTTTTTCTCAATTAGACTAAACGTCATACTTTGCGTTTTCTTTTCATTCAACACTAACTCATTTTTTTCTAGCCATGTTCTAAGGGATGAAATGTTATCATTAGCCTTCTTTGTCGCCTCTTCAACAGTCTTGCCTTTCGCAATTAACTGGTGTCATCAGCGTATAAAATGCCTTCCCCCGGAAGTACTGCTTCCAATTCATTAATATATAACAGGAATAACAGTGGTCCCAAAACTGATCCTTGCGGAACTCCTTTATTAATGTCTCTTAATTGAGAAACTTGGCCGTTGCAGCTGACATATTGTTTCCTTTCTTGCAGGTAATTCTTAAAGAAGTTCCACATCACTCCTGTAATACCGTGATACTGTAACTTTTCCAACAATAGTCGATGAGACACCATATCAAATGCTTTGCTTAAGTCACAGAAGCTAATAACAGTACTTTGTTTGTTTTCAAAGGCCTCTAATATTTCATCTGTAAGTTTACCAACCGCATCAATTGTACTAAGACCTTGCCTATAACCATATTGAAACTTACTAATAAGATTGTTATTTTCTAGGAAGGTGAGCAGTTGATTGACTACTATCTTATCCACTACTTTTGAGAAGACGGGCACTAATGTTATTGGCCTATAATTATTTAGATCATTCAAGTTTCCTTTCTTAAACACTGGTATAACTTTGGATATTTTTAACACCGATGGAAACCTACCCTGCGAGATGCAACCATTGATTAGAGTTGTGAGAGGCTTTATAAAAGAACATACAGATCTTTTAATAAAAAAGTTTGAAAACCCGTAGTGATCAGTGCTCGTTTTGTTTTTCATCTTCTTTATCACTTCCAATACATCCTCAACAGTTACCTCACTTTTTTTAAATATAACTGGATTAAATAAATGCGTGAGATCAGAGGATATTCTACTATCTGTTTGTGACTGGATTCTTCCTGTTGACCCTAAAAAGTGAGTATTAAATTTGTCAGCACTCAGTAGTGTACTTATGTTTTTTTTCGTCTTTAATCCTCCATTAATTATATATCCCATGCTGTCTTGTTCTTGTTATTTGAGTTAAGGAGTAAGTTCCCATTTTTCAATCTCTTAGCCTCTATTACTTTTGTCTTGTACTGCTTCTTAATCTTTTTATATTGTTCAGTAAATACTGTGTTGCCAGTGGAGATCATTAAGTCGTACAATAGATCGAGGTGCTCTTTCTGACATTTTAATTCCTCTGAATACCAAATTTTGTTTGTTTGTTTCTCTCTAATTTGCACTTCAGGAAAGCAATACTCATAATAATATAATAAAACTGAAATAAATAAATAAAAGTCTCGATCTATATCACAGCCAGTTAATATTAAATCCCAGTTGACATTACGTACTAGATAATTAAACAATGCAATATTATCTTTTTTAAATATTCTTCTTTTTGCAACGTTTATATTATATTCTTTTTGTGCATGCTGATTATTAATAAAAATCCACTGTCCTAGGTGGTCACTTAAGTGATTATTAATAACAGCTGCTTCATAATCATCTTCATTTAGATTGGTAACAATATTATCTAAGCAGGCATTCAGTCTGGTACATTCATTAATGGTAATTTCAAATCCATAACTTCGACATAAATTTTTGAAATCTAAGTTTAATTTATTATTTGTTAGAAACTGAATATTAAAATCTCCTAGTATCACAGTCTTTTTCCTTAAACAACTAGTGTAATTAAGTAAAGTCTCCAATTTCTCAATAAATATATCGCAGTTAGTTTGAGGTGGACGGTATAAACTAATTATTATTACATTATATACCTCTATTGCAGTTAGCTCTAATGTACTCTCCAAAGTTAAACTATTTACTCTATCTAACACTTTAATTTCACAGTCTGTTTTAACTAATATTTCGACTCCCCCATGAACTGCCTTTGTTCTACAGAAAGATGAAGCTACTTTATAGCCACTAGGAACATAGATATCTACTTGCTCTTTCTTTAACCAAGTTTCTGTTAAACATACGATATCCACATTGTTGTCCTCAAGCATTCTTTCCAACTGTGGTAACTTGTTGCTGAGACCTTGCATGTTCTGATGCATTATTTTTATTCCTTCTAACTTGGTAGCACCGCTACTCGTCGAGGGAATAAAAAACGTCTAATAGTGACATTGCACGGCCATACATCACTTTCTATCAATCTATCCCTCATATGAAAGTCTACACCAAGTCTGAAACTACAATTTTTTCCTTGTGAGGCTAGTTTCGTTACAGATACATTTATGTCAGGTAAATACTTTCTGAGAAATTGTTCGACGTCTTCTACAGTTGTCCCTGCTTTTAGCTTACCGAGGTGTAACCAGGCTTTCTTCACACCTACCAACTCAAAATTATTTTGAGCTGTGCCAACTTTTACCATTCTTTTATGTTCTTTTTTAGGTTTTACTACTGTCCAACCTTCTTCTTTTCCAATTTCAATCTTGGTTTCTACCTGTTTGGCTGCTTCATAATCGTTTCTTTCTTCCTTCTTAGTTGCAGATTGCTGTTTAACTCTCTTTGAATCAATAACAGGAAACTTCATAGGAGGGCATTCATACATAGTTAGTTCAGGCATACCCTGATCTTCATTGAGATCCTTATTTGATCCCTTATGTGATACCTGTGTGTTCTTCTTAAGTTTATACTTGCCACGTTGTGAGTTAACAGTATTCATGCTGTTTGTATCCTTTAGCGCCATTGGTTCCTCATTCTCTTCTTTACCCTCAATGTTGTTTCTTTTCATGTTTTTTAATCCTTGTATCTCCTGACTTAGAGCTAACTGATTACCTGTTACTGTAACCAACTCAGAGGTTATTGTTGATACTAGTGATGTACAGTCACATGACCTGGCTAAGTTAAAATTATTATTAACTCTTCCCTTCAAATCTCTTACTTCTTCAAGTAACCAAGAGATCGACGTCATCATATTTTTAATTAAATTAGTAGTGCAGGTACTTACCTCCACCTTGTCACATAATAAACATAGCCAATGAAGCTGTTTGCACTCTTTTAACGCTATTTTTTCACTCGGTGTAATATTTAAACATTCTAAATGTACCATTACACCACACTGACCACTGCAATATATTATATTTTTTGTAATATCATATTTTTCACAAAGATAACATTTCAAAACATCACACTGGGGCGCCATCTTGAATGATATTATATCATCATAATTACAACAATTGTTTTCTTAAAAATGGTATACTAAGTTTTACGTACATAAACCTGTCATTTTATTATTTATTTATTTAATTGCATTAGCCAATTGAAGCCATTGCTAATTAAATAGAATTATGACAATTAATTACGCAGCTCTGCAAATCTAATCTCTGATATGGAATCAACAATTTCTTACCAACCTTCAATCTTAAACTTTGTTTTAAATATAATTTAATAAATTGCATTAAAAACTGGAAGAATTCTTTGTTTAACTTTGCTATAAATAATTCCCAATAGCAGAATAGCAGTTTGTCAATTATCTTTATTAATTTGGTAAATAATTTTTATTGTTGGGTTATATTTTGGGGATGTCATAAAAAAAATTATATGATCAATAAATACTCACATTTATTGAGAAAATTGATTATAGGGAATATCTATGGGAAACCCTTTTTCCCCTTTCTCCAAAAAAAAAGTAACGAAAAGTTTTAAATTTTGATGAACTTTTTGTAAATAAGGTAAGTTTATTCTCTTCTCAACCAAATCTACTGTGCTAACAAAGTTTTAGAAATAGAAAACCTGAGATATTTCCCAAAATTAAATCATTTAACAGGTATATTATATTTCATTTTTCTAAGCGAAATCTAGAGGGGATCGGTTTAATTCCAGCCATAGTACACCGCCAAAACTATATGGGTACCAGTTTTGTGTTGCTTATTAATTATTACAAACGCTTCATATTATAATGCTGAAATAAAACTCAAAAACTATCTTTTACATCCCTATATCTGCCAATATAATAATGGTGACAAAAAATAGCACTAACTTTTCTAAATTAGCATGGATTTTTTTTCACAAATTTTTATTAATGCCAATGCTAACCTGTTCTTTTACTTTCCATTCTCCATTTCTAGCAAAGATAAGGAACTCTTGTTAACAACAGGATCTTGTCTCAGTTGTCCTAATTATTCTTTTCTTATTCACTGCTGTGGTAATTAATTGTTGAGAAAACCAGCATGTAAACTATGAATAGCACAATGTGTTTAAAACTTGTGAATGAAAACTGGTATTTGCAAGCAGCACTATGTATGGTTCTAATGAGAATTATAAACAGGATATTATGTGCCTAAATTGTTAAACTAAATTACAAGCTTATAAATGAACAATAATATTATTTACTGAACGTTAATAAACAAATTGAAAGTTGTTTATCTATTGTTTTAAAGTGAATTTTTAGTTCCATATACTGATTTTTTTTAATGTTCTCAAGCGTAATACTTTCTATTATCCTTTTAATTTCAACAGCCTGTCCCACTTCCTCGTCTTATCTGTTCTGTTGTCACTTTTAGTCCAGTTTTAGTTTCAGTTTAAACTGAAATACTGGTGTGTTTATCTAAAAACAAAAATGAGGCTTAATCCAGAATAACAATTCCCCCACTGAACATACATAAAATACATTTTTTTCCGGTCAAATGTTTCAAATAAAAATGCTAAATTTAAATCTGTGCAGTAGCTTTGCAACATTAAAGAAAATCGTCGGCTTGGTTTCAAAAAAAATATTCCAAAAATCTTGAAAGCTATTCTGTAAAGTGGCACTCGCGGTTTTGTTTGTAATTTTGAATTCTGACAAAACTTTTATTAATATACTTCAATATTATGTAACTGCCGGAATCATACATCTTAATAAAAATGACCACTTTTAGAGTAGAGTGAACCTCATAAAAATGTTATACAAATAAGAGTGATAGGCATTTCTCTGTTAAGCGGCCCCTATACGGTCAGTAATATTGTCAATATTGGTATTGACAATATAACCATCAATACGCGTTGGCTATAGAATAGATTGTTCTACGGGGATTATATGCATGCGACCTGAAAGATCTATTGTGCCCCCCTGGAGCCTTCTCCAATGCACAGCCGGCCTCCAAGCAGCATTCTCTAGCAACAGAACACGCTGTCTATCGCCGGACAGTGAGTTGTAGAGGCTCCTAGGAAGAAAATATCTAAGGGCAGCCTACCTGTTAACAGATGGTTGATGGTTCATTCGAACCCGGACCTCGCGTTGCTAGTCCAGCGCGCTACCACTGAGCTAATCCCTT
>JAAEAF010012695.1:0-18505 GCA_011037195.1 Triatoma infestans
TTCCTAGGAGCCTCTACAACTCACTATCCGGTGGTGGGCAGTGTTGTCTGTCTGTAGCTAGAGAACGCTGCTTGGCGGCCGGGTGTGCATTCGTTCAGGTACAATCGACAATGTGTTTAGCTTTTACATGAATTTTAAAGAAAATCGTTTTGAGAACCGTTTTTGATGAGAAAATTGCAAAAAAAAAACTGAAAAAACGAAAAAAAAACATTTAAAAAACCTTTATTTCCGGTTGATAGGTTTTTGTCCAAAACATTCTTGTTATTTACAAGAATGGTGGTATCTAAACGAAATCTGAAATTTGAGCTAACGGCGTTTTTTTTTTCTCTCTCGTTTTTTTGAGATGTTTTGTACGCATACACACACAATACTTTCGTTAAAAAACTTTTTTTTTTTTTACTTTCTCTTACTCATAGTAATCGTGTCAAATTTCGATATCGAGTTTTCACTGGAAATATCCGTTTTGAGTACCCCGGAGTCCAAAAAAGTGGTCTTTAGCAAATGGTCTGTGGGTGGTGTGTGTGTGTGTGTGTGTGTATGTATGTACGAGGTGTGTAAATTAAGTAATGAGACTGATTTTTTATCTTTTTTTTATTCAAATAAAATTACAATTCAACATTGTCCCCTTCAAAGTAACTACCTTGGGAAGCCACACAACGCTGAAGACGTCATAGCAGTGCTGGAACTCGGATACTGGAATAGAATTCAGTTGGTCGGTTACGGCTGTTTGAATATTATCGAATGTTCCAAAATGACGTCCCTTGAGGTGATTTTTCAATTTGGGGAACAAAAAAAGTCACATGGACTCAAGTCGGGTGAATAAGGAGGCTGAGGAGCCACAGGAATGTTATTACTGGCCAAATACTATTTTTCGGAAACCATTTTTGCACAAATTTTTCTCATCCCCAATTCTTTAGTCAAAATTTGATGAACGGTTGTGTGAGTCAAATTCAACTCTTCGCCGATCATTCGGACTGTCGAACGACGATCTGAACGCACGAGATCGCGGATTCTGCCAACATTTTCATTGGTTCTTGAAGATGAAGGCCTTCCGCTGCGAGGATCGTCTTCAATTGATTCCATTCCTTCTGCAAACGACTTAAACCACCTAGAAACCTGTGCACTCGACAAAACATTGTCTCCATAGGCCTGGCACAGTTTTCCAAACGTTTCCGTTGCACTGTGCCCAAGTCTGAAGCAAAACCTGATAGCACAACGTTGCTCGTAATTGATGTCACTCATTTTTAAAACGCACTGAAAAAACCTTGCTCACAAAAAAGTCACTACGGACAGTGCAACAACTCTAGCATTTTCAAATTTGCACTGGACGTGTATCAGATGTTTACTTGCCCTACCACGCATGCGCCGCGTCTCCAGTGTTGCCAGATCGAACACTAGAAAATCAGTCTCATTACTTAATTTACACACCTCGTATGTATGTATGTATGTGAACAGCATAGCTCAAAAACAAAACACGGTACAAAGTTGAAACTTGATATTCCGTTTAGGTATCACCATGGGATCTGACAGTACGTTATCTGCCAAAATTCCTCAACCGGAAGTACCACTTTACTAGTTGGTCTTTTTACTTTTTTGCGATTTTCTCAAAAATGGCTCCGACGGTTTTCTTTAAACTACGAACATCAACCACACATACAAAGAGCTACAACTTTTATTTGAAACATTTCTCCGGGAAAATGCATTTAAGGGCACTTTTAGGGTAGGTGTGGTGTTAGGTCTTCATCTAAAGTGCTATTCCAGTTTATTAGACAATTCTGTCATCTAAATAATGTTAATTACAATTAAATATGTTGTTGAAATTCCGAGTTTGATAAAAATCGGATAACCAGAAGTGCGTTTACTTTACCACTTTACTAAAATGATTTAATCTCTTTTTCGCGATTTTCTCAAAAATGGCTCCAACGATTTTCTTGAAACTTCGTATATAAACTAAACATGCAAAGATCTACAAGTTTTATTTAAAACATTACTCTGGAAAAATTCATTTAAGGGCACTTTTAGGGGAGGGGTAATGTTACAGCTTCTTCTAAAATGCTATCATAGTTGATTTATACAATTCTATCATCCAAACAAAATTAATTAGAAATAAATTAGATGGCCAAAAATTCCAAGTTTTAAGAAATTTAGTAAACCGGAAGTGCGCTTTCAGTTTTCGACGAATTTCGTTAAATTTGGTATACAAACTATAAAATTTTTCTAATTATAATTTTGAGAACAGGAGTAAGAGAAAGTTGTGTGAGTGTTTTACACCAGATTTTTTTCGTATTCAGAGGATCTCATAAAATATTTTTCCGGTGATGACCCCATTTTGAAAATTTGACATGATCGTAATACTTCCTCTTATCAGGAGTAAGAGAAAGTAAAAACAGGTAAAAAAACCTAAATAATATTTAATACTTTTAATTTACATATCTTTTTTTTTTTAACTTTTTATTTTTATTTTTTTTGAATTTTTATATTAAACTCTTATATTACCTGTTCTCATTAATTTAAAAGTAAATTAAATCCAAGCCCATTGTTTTTGTTGGACGGTAGGAGGTTTTTTTTTTAATTATTATTATTATTATTTTAGTTAAGGAATTGTTAAATTAATTTTTTTTTGTCTGTTTTTTTTTTATTCTGTAAAAATATTGCCAGCAATTTTGTTCAATTCATATTGAGGGATAAAAAAAAAAATTGTTTTTTTCAGAATCAGGCTAAACTAACTACTTTTTATTTTTGTAAAAGGTGATTTCATGAGAATCTTTTTTTTCTTTTTTTTTTTTCAACACAATGTAATAATGTGGCAAGATAAAAGTCCAATGATGAACGACGTCCTCTATATATGACTTAATAATAAAATAAATAAAAAAAATATAAAAAATTCAGCAGTTTTTATCATCTTCTCCCGTCCTTCACATTGATAACAAATAAAAGTTGATTTAATTGGAAATTGTAGTTAAATATTTTATATGCCGATTCATTGAAGCAACAATATAATTTATACGTAATAACACTTATATTGTAGTTTGTCTGTCTCTGTGAGGTTGATCTTGTTTATTTACTTCTCGCATGACAACGACTGAATTCTATGAAAGTTAGGATTGATTTTAAGTTGTTTACTATGTTTGCTCTACTTGAATGATTGAGTGATAATCCATTCATTTCGGATATACAGGGTGTCCCAAGCTATATGGATAACGACTTTTTCTCGGAACTAAGATAGCTAGAAAACAACCAAAAAATACGTGTTCCCTGTAGTTTTTGTTAGAAAAACCAAATGTAATTTGCAAATTTGTTTTGGTGCGTTTCGAGAAGCGGATACATGCATCCAACCACCAACTTCATTTTTTCAAATGGGGAGGTTGTTGTTTCATATTTAAGAAATAGATTCCTCTATTTTTTGTAAGAAAAATTTATTTGAACGGTTTTTTTCTTTGAGCGATATTTTACAAGTTACGAATGAAAACATGATTCCTATAAGAAATTTCAAAATGATATTATAACGGTTTTTTGATTGAATAAGAAGAAAAGTACTATTTTATTATAAATTTTACACCTCATTAATTACAGATCTTGCTCGAACTGGCCTCCACCATTAGAGATGTATTTCTTTGGTCGTAAGGTACAATTGGCAGGAAAAAGCATGTCTATGCATCTCTAATGGTGGGAGCCAGTTCGAGCAAGATCTGTAATTAATGAGGAGAAAAATGTATAATAAAATAGTACTTTTCTTCTTATTCAATAAAAAAAAACCGTTAAAATATCATTTTGAAATTTCTTATAAGAATCATGTTTGTGCCTGTGTATCTCGTTTCTGGAAGCACCAAAACAAATTTGCAAATTAAATTTGGATTTCTAACAAAAAATTACGGGGGCACGTATTTTTCAATTTTTTTTCTAGCTATCTTAGTTTCCGAGAAAAAGTCGTTATCCATATACCTTGGGACACCCTGTATATGTATCTTATAAAATCATATTTTACATCGATAGTTGGTGTTGTTCATGGATTTATTATTTCATTCGCACATCAACTACGAAACTGTGCAGGTTTTGACAGGAGGATGTGTTTTCCTTTCAATTGGATTTAGAATTTGTAAAATTGGCATTAAATTATTATTATTTTTTTTTTTGAGAAGTGGGAGAAACAGTGAGTTTTGAAGGGAATTAATGCAGATTTAAGTGAGGACTACAGGATTTTAGATAATAAATGCAAGAAGCAAAAAAAAAAAATCTTAAGCAAGATCTTCTAGAAAAACGGAATTTCCGTTGGTGCTCTTCTCTTTATAAGAAAGGGACAATCTATAAATTTTTACCCAAAGTGATAGCGGGTAAAAGGATAGAGTCCTTATAGAATTTCACTTATGCAGTATCAAGATTTGGTGACTTCAGAATGGACAGATAAATGGCAAATGGTGTGGAATAGGCTTGGCAAGACATGGTCATTGTTGCTATGGTGTCGAGAAAACAGTGGAGCATATTATTTTAGAATGTGTATGTTACAAGGAAGGATCTCCGCATAAACTTACGTTTAGCCTTCGGTATTTCATATTGACATAAATAACGATGCATTTCAATTTTGAAAAAGATAGTTGGAATCATTTTTCTTGATAGAAAATCGCAATAAAGTTTCTCTTTATAAAATTCCTGCACGTACCATTCAGCAAAGTGATATTCCGGGTTCAGGGAATTCTCGGACAGGATAACTTACTGGCCAGGATCTCATGGTGATACTCAAACGGAGTGTCAAATTTGAACACATACACGTGCACTCGCGCCATTTTAAAAAAAAAAACATTTCTTCGAACTTAGGACACCTCAGAACATATATTTTCAATGAATATTCTTTATCGAAAAGTTGACACGATCACAATACTTTCTCTTACCAGATAGTTTCTTCACTTGTGAGTAAGTAATGCCGAAGCCACTAGTTTCATTAAGAAGCCGCTTTAGCTTTGCTAGGCCTGCTTAGAAGGCCGAAGCTGGAGGATGTGCTATAACCATTGAAGAAGCACAATAGACCTCCTAGTGTAGATCGCGGTAGAATGACGCTCTGCCTCCTCTTAGCCAATCTGATCTATTCTACCAGTTAGTAAGAGAATCTAAAAAAAAAGTAATATCTTGTGATTCACAAGGTATTCTTTTATTTTAATTATTATAATCTCCATTTATGTCATTCTAATTTCTTTTCGATTGTTTGAACTTTTAGTACGTATTTCCAAAATTTAGTTTATAGTATACAATGTTGTTTTGTAAAATTGGATCCTTCAAAGCTTCAAAAATAGATTTCCAATTTGCTCGAGATGGCAGAACGGGTAGAATAGTAGAGATGCTTCATAAGTTCTATCAGAAGCTTTGGTGCACTCTCCAAGACGAAACAATTCGAAGATTCGTCAGGTGACATTATTCCGGTTCATTCGTTGCATCTCATTCAGGCTTGCTTGGCGGAAGAAGCCGGAATCCTTATTTTCTCCGAGCTCACTACTATCCAGACATTGCTCCTTCCGACTTCAGGTTGTTTCCTTAGATATAAACGCCACTAAAAAGGTCTCTATCTAAGCGTAAAGGGGAGATAATGCAGAAAGCAACGGCAGAGTTACAGGCAATTCGAAAAGACATCTTCCAGAAGTGTTTCCAGTAGTTGAAAGATGGGTGGGCTAAGTATGTGGAGGCGCAAGGGGCCTACCTTAAAGTTTCCAGCCCGTTATGTACGACTTTTTCCCCCCGGCCTATTGCAGTATGAACGACTAAACTTCGATGTATGAGCGAAATTAGGATGCAGTCTCAACCTGTACGACCTTGCGTTGGCTCGAAAAGTTAGATATCATAGATTCCGTTTCTATGGAAGAGAAATTAACCGAAATTACCTCAGTTTAGATTTGCCTGCTGTATGAATTCAACAAAAAGTCACGTGTTGTCACCAGATTTTTCTTTGTTATACGCGAGTTCTGGTTCTGGTCTTTGTAAAAAAGGCTGACACCATTATTATGTTGCAGTTTAAAGGAATAAGGAGATCAAGGCTAAGATTATATTATGGAAAGTAATCAATGTTGATGGGCGCAATGTAGAAAGGGCTCTTTAATATTTATATGTATATATACGTTGTAGAAGTACTAGTATGGTGGAAACTTGTCTCCATGACAACGCGTGCTGTGTAGAATAGTACGGATAAAGAGAGAGAGTGAGAGAGGTTGTAAACAATGCACTTATCTTGGGCCTGCGGACCCATCCTTAAGTAGGAAAAGCTCAGGCTTCTTGCATCGCTCCCTTCACCAAACTCTTTCTTTCTCTCTTACTCCCTGTGTAATATGTCGGGATGGTACTTTGTGTCTGGCAGAATAAGTGTGGGAGTGACTTTGGTGGAAGTGGTTGTACAGAAATTCCTATCTCAGCGGTTTTTCTCCCTGGCTTACCTTCAACACCAGCCCGACTACTGTTACAGAGCCTCACTTTATAGACTTGTGGGGTGCAATGGACTTAGTATTGTATACTTATTTTACTACAAGTACTTATTTTTAAAGTTGTTTTAAAAGTTAAGGTTTTTTTTTTGTTTTTTTTATTAAATAATTTTATATTCTAATAATCATCAAAATTTTTTTACTAACTAAGTTAGCTATAAAAAGTTTATCTCTTTATACTGTTTAATTAATAATGACATTGCAAGTTTCGTAACACCCCTTTTAGTGTTATTTTTAGAGTGACACTTTTCTGGCTCATTAATGCATTATTTTGTACATTATCAACTTTCACGGAGAAAAAAAATGGCTCTATTTTTCACTTAAGCTTCTTTAAAATATATTCAGCTTCCCTTATCCTCAATTTCTTACCCACCGACTTCCTTTAGATAGACATTCTGCCTGCCTTACTGTAGGTGTCTCATAGGGGACTGTACTTAGTCCTTTTCTCTTACATATTCTCTGGTTACCGTTATATTTACATCTTCAAACCCATCTCAACAGCCTAGGTTCCGGACTCATTCACATTTGTTTACATGGGATTCGAATTCGGTTAGAACTTGATTTGACCTTTGTCTTTCTTACTCATGCAAAACAAAAAGACTAATCCACAAAAAAAAAAAAAATGGTTACTGAAATTTTCATTATTTTACTAAATTTTCTTGATTAATTGTTGTGGTGGTTGGTTCCGCAGAGCTGGAAAGCATCAGAGACATTTTCCGTGGTAGCCTGCTTCATTTTGTGGTCATCGACCAGTTTTCGGGCGTTCGCCCATCTTCAGGATGCGTTTTTCAGACAGTGTGACAACACAGACTTGCACAGAGCAAATTCAGTTTTACACATTGGCTCAGTCTGGAGTCCGGAGATGACCACAAAATGAAGCAGGCTACCACGGAAAATGTCTCTGATTTCTTGATTAATTTGAATGGTTTTTTTAATAAAGCTTAGTTGCGTTTAATCTTATCAAATTGTGGAAGTTAATTATTGCATTTAAATGATACTTTGATCACTGACGGTATCGTAATAGTTTTCACAGAATCCAAAAAATCAATTTTCCATAGAAAATGTTAAATTGAAGACAAAAAAAAATTAGTTTTAACAAAATCGCTGGAGCCATTGTGCGAGAAAATCTCAATAAACCATAAACTTATTCATTCAGTATAGTTGCAGTTCTGGTTAACCTATTATTATTTTTTTTTTTTAATTATTAAATATATTAAATATTACATAAATAATTCAATGGAGGGGAGGGCTAAAGCCTGCGCTATCCAAAGCCTCCATGGTTGCCCCAAAAGAACAACAACTACCGGGTCTGGAACAAAAGTCCGGGCCCGGGTTTCACCCACCTAAGTTTTACCACAGTCCGAACAAATTGGACCTTATCATTAAAAGCACATAGGCCTAAGCTCTTCCAACGACATCCTGTTCCGGCCAAAGGCGCTGAACCTAATCTCCTCAAAACTCAAATAATCTGTAATAAGAATATGGGTGTTTCCTCCTCCATCTCACAGAATCTAAAAAATCTGGTGTAAAACACACACACAACTTTCTCTTACTTTTGTTCTCAAAATTATAATTGACAAATGTTAGTTTCTGTACCAAATATAACGAAATTCCTCGCAAACTGAAAAAAACTGTTCAGTAAAAGCGCACTTCCGGCTTTATTAATTTTCTTAAAACTTGGAATTTTGGCCATGTATTTATTTCTAATTAATTTTGTTTGGATGATAGAATTGTATAAGCAACTATGATACCACTTTAGAGGAAGCTGTAACCCTACCCCTCCCTAAAAGTGCCCTTAAATGAATTTCCCCAGAGAAATGTTTTAAATAAAAGATGTAGATCCTTGCATGTTTAGTTTATATAGATAGTTTCAAGAAAATCGTCGGTGCCATTTTTGAGAAAATCGCGAAAAAGTGAAAAAATCATTTAGTAAAGTGTTAAAACAAACGCACTTTCTGATATCCGATTTTTTTCAAACTGGGAATTTCAACAAAAATATTTAATTCTAATTAACATTATTTAGATGACAGAATTGTTTAATATACTGAAATAGCACTTTAGATGAAAACGTAACCCCACCCCTTCCCGAGAAGTGCCCTTAAATGAATTTACCCGGAGAAATGTTTCAAATAAAAGTTGTAGCTCTTTGTATGTGTAATTGATAGACCAAGTTTAAAGAAAATCGTCAGAACTATTTTTGAGAAAATCGCAAAAACGTAAAAAAAAACAACTAGTAAAGTGGAACTTCCGGTTGAGGAATTTTGACAGATAACGCACCGTCAGATCCCATGGTAATACCTAAACATAATATCAAGTTTCAACTTTCTACGGTTTTTCGTTTTTGTGCTATGCTGTTCACATACACACATACCATTTGCTGAAAACACTTTTTTTGGACTCAAGAGACCTCAAAACGGATATTTCCGGTGAAAACTCGATATCGAAAATTTGACACGATTACAATACTTCCTCTTACTAGGAGTAAGGTAAGAGAAAGTAAAAAAGGAATCCAGCATGAGCCCCGTTGTATAGAGATGTCTCCAGTTGAGGAAACCAACCACATGCCTGAGAGAGGTCTCTGAAAGACACAGCACCCCCTCACTAAAAGCCCTGCCCCAAATCTTGGAGCATCTTGGACTACCGACAACCAAATGTGCTCATCCATAGGGAAGTGTGCTGTGACGCTGTCCATGACTGGAAGCTTGACAGTCATGTGCCAAAAGACACACCAACACCAGGCTCGGGGCCAGTGTAAGGGAGAGAGTGGCACCAAATTTGGCAAACCTATCCACCTCCTCATTTCCAAAAATTCCCATATGACCTGGTACCAAGACTAGAAGTACATCCTACAGAGGAGAAAGCTCTTCCAGTCTTTTAGATTCATTCTTACACCAATCTGGAAGTGAAGACACATGAACTGAGCGCCTGCAGCGCAGCTTGGCTGTCCGAGCAGATACAAACATCTTTTAAGTTAGTGTTACGTACCCTCTCTCATCCAAGACACAACAAAGAATTGCATATAGCTCATCCTGGAAAACAGTGGTCCACTCACCAGGAAGCACTGCCAAAATAGACCGCAGTCCCAGACCTACCATCCATTCTGGAACCGTCCGTGTAGTATCGGAGATAATTCTCAGGACCCAATGAGCGATGCATTTAATTTTCCTTAACATTAAAATTATTCTTTCCCAATAGACGTATAATAATAATAATAATAATAATAATAATAAACTCAAGCACAACATCACATGAACACTCACTAACAATTACACATTGTACAGACTACATTACAGATAAGTCTGTGACTATCGTAAATGTGTATTGTTACTTTCTCTTACTCCTAGTAATTTTTTTTTTCTTTTAATTTAAGGCGCGTCAACATCTGTGGTCATTGGCGCCCGGAACTTTCTCAGTTCATTGGTGGGCTACCAGACAGTGTTCTCATTACAGACAACATTGTCCATCACCAGTGAGCTGGTTCCTAGGAAGAAAAAATGTAAGAGTCGCACTGGACTTGAACCCGGGACTTTCACGTGGGAGTCCAGTACGCTACTACCACTGAGCTAATCCCTTCCCTAAATGTATATTGTTAAGTGAAATAAATGTTAACTAAAATTTTGTTTATAAGACAATTTTTCAATTATAATTATTGTCTTATGTCCAGGAAGAGAAAAGTCGTATAAATGTGAAAAGCAAATTTTTATTTCACTTTACTTTTGTATTAATATTAAATATTGTATTCATGCAATTATTTCTAGTTTCAATATATACTTTTCTAAATTTTTATTATTTGAAATTCCTTTTCTTCCAATTGAAATGAAAAATATGGATATGTGAGTTCCAGTGCACAATCCAATGAATGAATGAAAAAAAAAACCATTGAAATCGAATAGGATCATGTTTAGTATTTCATCTTTTGATGATTACGTGTGAACTCGTAAAGCCTCGTTGATCAAAGTCTATTAGCGGAGACCGTAGGCCGTTTGATAATACCATATTGTATTAACGACCTATGCGTAGAAAGTGGGATAGACGGTACAATAGCGTTGCTGTGGTAACCATATTGTTGTGGACTAAAGGGTGTGAATTGTGCGCACCACCAAGTCCCTGCCATTCTTCCCTACTTCGTCTCATTTTCTGTGCATATTACCCACCCCCTATCCATGAATACCTACTTATTGTACTAAACTATCTTACTTATCTCTTTATCATCAAAATTTCACTGATATTGATATTCACCTTACCTACCATACATACATATAAAGTTAGATAGAATAGGAAGAAGCAGGGAATATATGGACCTAGTTGGGAGAACTAGGGTAGCTAAATAACGCCAATCTGACAAGATTTCATACTTCATACAGCTGTATTATATTAGATGTGCTTGCCTCCTTAGACAGACACTATTATGTGCCTTTAGTAGTACTAGATGGCTGAATGAACTGGAGTTTCATTAATTCTTGATGAAGGATCATAGTTTTAAGTTTTGTAAGATATTGCATGGTTTAAACTCTATGACTTTGGGCGAACTTTCAAAAGCTCAATAGATAACAATGTTAGAAGTGAAATTAACTTGCTATCACACTTTTAACTCAGGATTCTTCATTGCTGTGCATTGTTAATGGAATATTATTTAGAAAATGTACTTTTAAAATATTCAGACGACTTTTACTAAACTGTAAGTTAAGTTTTTCCAAACTTAGAATTTACACATAAACTTGTCCTAAAATGTTGTTTAGAAAATGTACTTTAAAATATTCAGACGACTTTTACTAAACTGTAAGTTAAGTTTTCCAAACTTAGAATTTACACATAAACTTGTCCTAACAATGGTAGGCGTAAATATTGATACTCTGCACGTAGGCAGGTAGAATATAGTTCATATGATTAGAGCTTTCATCAAACTCGAATAACACTGAGCTCTAACGCCAGATACGCTATATATGTTTTTCTAGTATTTGGAATAATGGAAATGAGTTTTTAATTGATACAGCTAAAGGATTTTTGGAATGTATAAATGAATCATTAGTTCTCAATACTCTTTCCGAACAGATATCTATACAAGGTCCACCTTCCTTAAACCATTCTTCAAGTGGTAATTTCCTTGGCAAAGCAATTGTCAAATTACTTGGCGGAAGGGAACTTTAGTGTTTACCAAAAGTACAGAAAATTCCTTGTAGCTTTACTTTACCTGAAGAAATTAGAAAATTTGTAGTACCTTACGAATTCCTTGGTCTACGTCATTAAGACAATCACGTATGGAGGAAGTGGTACTGGTCTGAATTAGGTTAGGATAGACCCGGCTAACACATGCCCACCTTGTTTCTAAGACAGCCTCCAAAATGTGGGAATATGAGGAATATAGGGTGCCAGACACGGATAGAGTCATATATTTGAGAACTGCGGGCAATATCACCAGGAAAGGCTGTCTCTGTAGGACTGCAAGCAAATTAGAGAAGATGATTGATAACAAGGAGCGAGAAATAGAGACCCTCCCTGGACAAAATGTGAATGGAGATAGTCCGCGTATTAGGGCAGTTGTTACTTGAGATTTTGACAATGTATAACTGGGATTGTTTTGTAAAGGAGTAAGATGGTAATGATCATTAGGATTAGCCAGATGGGAGAAAGATCCACTTGTCGTCGTTGCACCTTTAAAACAACAAGATTGTTGTTGAAACTTTATAACTTGTCAGAGTTGATCTGGCGGCTGATATTAATTCCAGAGTTTATTTGGCGAGTGGATTATTAAGCCTTTAGATGATCGGCTTTTTATTCAATTTTTTCTGTTCCACTAGAGGCAGCTTCTAGAGGAATCTTCTACTAGGAGATTCGTGTCGAAATTGAAGCTCATTCGCCAATACGTTGTATAGTGGACATGGCAGGTGATGTTATGCCTAGTTGTGCCACGATGCGGCTGCTAATAGAACAACTTTATGTGGCGAAATTTAATTGTGATTATTTTCAGTACACTAGGTTACCCGCAAGGGGCTTAATAGTTAGCCTCTCCCAAATGTGGGAGTTTATTGGCCTCACTAAAAGTTTTCAACAAAATTATTTATTTATTTTTATCCTTTAAAATTAATCTCTTTTATAAATTATTATTTTTTCAACATTTTATCGCGTCATTTTTTCTATATCAACTACATTTATTTTTATAATTCATTCTAAGTTGCCGCTTTCTTCTTGCTGCTGGTTTGGTCCAATGTTGTGACGCACAGATTGCCTACTGTGATTTATCATAATCTTATTATTATTCCCAAAAGGGGAGGGGAGTAAACCCTACGCTATCCAGAGCCCCCTCGGGCCCATATAGCTGCCCCTAAAGAATACCTACCACTGGGACTAGAATGAAAATCCAGGCCCAGGTTTTAACCATCTAAGTTTCACAACAGACCGAACAAATCGGACCAAAACCTTAAAAGGACACAGCTTAAGATCCTCTACCGACATCCTATTCCGGCCTAAGGTCCTAAACCTAATCGCCTCACAACCCAAACAATTCGTCATCAAATGCATGGGTGTTTCCTCCTCAGTTTCACAAACTCTACAAAAAGGGTCAGGCACAAGTCCCATTATATAGAGATGTCTCCTTAAACCACAATGCCCAGTGAGGAATCCAACCAGATACCTGAGGGAGGTCCGTGAAAGACATCGGACCCCACTACTCGAAGCTCCGTCCGGGCCCCCAATGAGCATTTTAGACTGCCGACAACCCACTGCACTCATCCATAAGGATGAGTGCTGTGAGGTCATCCACGTCTGAAAGCCCGACAAACACTAAAAGTTTTCAACAAAATTATTTATTTATTTTTATCCTTTAAAATTAATCTCTTTTATAAATTATTATTTTTTCAACATTTTATCACGTCATTTTTTCTATATCAACTACATTTATTTTTATAATTCATTCTAAGTTGCCGCTTTCTTCTTGCTGCTGGTTTGGTCCAATGTTGTGACGCACAGATTGCCTACTGTGATTTATCATAATCTACTTTCCATTTCAATGGAAAATTGAGAGAGCAAAAGATGTCAGGGAAAGATGTATTGAGAGAAGGAAAACGCGTTGAAAATATATATTATAAATTCAGGAAAAAAAAAAAGGCTGTTCTGAAGGACCGGCTTTAAATTGATGAAGTATGGACAAGGATTGGGGGATTATTATTGTTATTTTTTTTTAATAAATGATTTGTTTTTACAAAAAGTTTTTTTAATTTTTAGTAGTAGGGGATTGTTGGTTATGGTAGAGGTACTGGAGAAATGAATAATCAGTTTGTTTGGTGTTCGACTATGGAAAAAATGAAGAGTGTGGTAGAGAGTCCAGATGACAAGTGATATATTGGGTACACAGCAGGTTGTTGAACATTTAATGTTTTCATCAGAGTTCTATCTAGATCGGTGTCAACCCTCTTCCATTAATTCTTCTATCACATCAGAAATAAACGCGCCAACATTTCTGACATTTTAATAATTAAAAAAAAAAAAAGAAATGATATAGGAAGTATTATTCTACAAGAATAGCTCGCCACGAGAGCATTTGCTCTCCAGTACAATTGCTTTTGGTGTAATTGCTCACTGGCAGAAAATAAATAATTTAAATCATGAATATCATGATTTGGTCCTCGGTGCCGGATCAAAATTCCATGATAACCTGCTTCATTTTGTGATCATTGGATTTTATAATGGTTCACACGGATCGTGGCTAAAGGATGTTGACTGCTCATTGTTTACCAGGTAGCTATCAACACCACTCCCAGTGATTGCGAACAAATGCTTTGCCCTTTTTTTGATTCCAAACGGATTCCCGGGGAAGAAATGTCAGACGAAAGACCACAGAAGCAGTAGAATTACCATTGAGCTAAGCAAACCACCTTTTAGAAAGCAACGTCATCTATCACTTGAGGTGCTCTTATCGGGCCACATCTAAGGGAAAATTCCCATTCCCTTGAAATCTGACGAGCTCAGTCGTAATGAAGCCCTGCTTGCCAGTAGGTTCACCTATGCGCATCGGAGTTTTCAGTTCAAACATGAGTTGCACCATGGCGAATGGTTGCTGGCATTGCACTCACTGCAGCTATGGTTGACAACCGAACACTATGACGAAATAAATCAGCAATCTACCCCATAACTGTGCCATACAGCACATAATGGCTAATTTACAATTAGACCATAGAAAGGCCTTGTAAAAAAAAAAAAAAATGAAATTGGATCATAGATCAGTTCGGTTGTCGTCCACCCAACATCAGAAAATCATCCTGTTTATGATGAAGGCTTCCCGAAAATGGGGTATAACTGGTTGATGATGTGGAATGACCTGAGTATCAAGGAAAAATCTTTTAATAATTATTTTACTACTTTATTAAAAAGTGATTAGCAAAAAGAACATTTTAAAATTTTTAAAATTATTACAATTTAACATACATCTAACTGGAAGTGAATACTGCAATAAGAAAAAATTATTGAGTATTTTGTATGCTTACCATTTTGCAATTTATTTAGTACAGCGATAGAAGCAAAATATGTTAGGAATTCTTCAAATAAATAATAATCAAATTTTTAAATTTTATCAAATGATTAGTTGAAAGCAATAATGATAATAGTTGGGACCTGTGGAATTTTTATTAATTATTATTTTTTAAATGATTTTACACCATTGGTTACTTAAGGTTTTAGGCACAGATAAAATTAGTCACACTTATCTGAAGTCTAGGGTGAAAACAATCAACAAAATACCCATGTAAATACAATTAAAAATTAATTTATTCATTTTGATTACAAATACCATTGAACATTCCTAACTTTGTTGATTTATCTTGCTGTTAATTTTGTGTACAATTAATGGATAATAAATTTAGACCTTGCGGGAAAACTAATTATTTCCATTACCCTATTATTATTACTGATTCACATCCAAATGTTCCCAACATAATGTGATCTAGTTTCCATGGGCGGAATTAGTGTTCCCATATATACAATCGTATAATTAACATGACTCTAGATAGTTAAATAAGGACACATATTAGCATAGTTTCAAAATATATTAAGCTTGAAAATTGGTCGTCATTATTACATATCATCAACGTCTACCGAGTAGAAAAATAAACATGAAAGAAAAGTATATAATTTTACAGATATATGCTTGTATAATGCCTTAGTGTGAGGTAATTATGGCTGCGTAATTGATTTATTATTATTGTTTATTACTAAAATAAAGGGTGTAATTTATTTCCTTCAGAACATTTTGATAAATATATTGAAGCAGAAAAAATATATTTATTCTTTCATTGCAGTTAACATTCAAAAAAGGAATGATAGCCGTTTATCTTGATATTAAATCGGTATGTTTGACTCAGTAAATCATGTAAAGTTTTATTTGAAATATAATTACTTGAATATAAGCTATGAAATTATAGCAGAATGAAGTGTTTGCTTAACTCTGCCTATCATTGTGTCTAACGTTCATGTATTTATGTATTTCAAAAGAAATACTAATGCGCATTACAAGGAGAAATCTAATCCCTTCCTTTTTATTTGGTTTGTTTCAGATATTGTGGAATATTTTACAGATCGTTCATTTATAAATTGAGACGTGACTTTGCTTTTTTTTGGTGTTTAACTGATGAAATGATTATTTTTCAGGTATGTAGCACTGACTCAACGTAAATCCAGGAGTTTAGAGGATTGTTTACTAAACAGTAAACTGTTCAAAAAAAAACTATGATTATCTTTTTTTCACAAAAGACGTCCCTATTGGAAATTTGGGGAAAATTGTTTTTCATAATAATCAGCAGTTGATTTTCACTTCCGTTACGGCATTAAGAAGCATCGATGATTGCGCAATGAAATTTTTGATTGGGGGATTGTGAAGTTTGAGATTGGAGTGTTTTCCTATTTTCTTATAGTTTAGGTCCTTATGTCTGATGGAGCCTAAGCATGGCTTAGAATATGTGGATGGTTCCGCAATGACCTGGATACATCTGGTCTTTTATCCGCCGTAGCGTGCCATATTTATTTTGTTCCTGACCGGTTTCGGATTTTCATCCATTGTCAGAGCAAATTCAATAGAGAAAACCGACAAGTGAGAGTATAACAGAAACATTACGTTGAACTGAACTTTCTACACGAACTTGGTGAATTTGCTCTGACGATAGATGAAAATCCGAAACCGGTCAGGAACAAAATAAATATGCATGCTATGACGAATATTAGCAATACCAGATCAATTTTCATCTTTTGAGTAACATTTTGATCGTTCAGTAAGCAGGTGAAGTTCTTACGCATCAGTCGAGACTGGGGTTTCCTGAAGAGGTTTTGGAATATTGCATTTTGTCTTCCAGATTGATAGGGGCGTAAATTCATGTAGATTTGTTTGGGAAGGGGAGTACTACAGTTTATTCCTCTCATTAAACCCATTCTCCATTTATGGAACCATTCTTTGAGAATATATGAATTGATTGAGAAGCAATATTGCAAGGTTTACCTTTTAGGATAAGATTGCGGTATTTTGGAGAAAGAGTAAATTTTAGGGTTTTTAGTTTGACAATCATACAAATTAAAGGCAATTTCCAGGAAGCAGTGAAGTGGGTAGTTATTAAGGCTGATTATAAAGGGTGTTAATGATGATTATTAGAGTTGCCCTTTAAGTGCCACTTGAATATATAATGTACGGCTCTCTCATAACTATATAGTATTAAAGCATTCCATTTAGTGACTAATTGTAAAAGAAAATTTCATTAGTTTTTAAACTGAGTTTTAATTGATTTAATGATTTTATACGGGAAATTAGAATATTGTATTAACGTTGAGAAGAAAATTACTAATCGTACAAAAAAAAATCTGGTGTGAAATACTCACACCAATCCATTTAATATATATGTTGCGCTCAAAGACCGAAAATGCTCATTGAGCGAAAAAACAACTCAAGAATGCGTTGTGGTCACTGTAAAACATCCACTTCGCGAAATTCGTGTTATGGCTGTTATGAAAACGCTCTACGACGCGTTGTGGCAATCACAGAAAGACCACATAGCGAAATTCGTGTCGTAGCTATCATGCTATACGCCCACAACGCATTCTGGCAATGAAGGAAAGCCATGACGCATATGGAACCATATTAGAACCATGTTCATCTGTTTTGCAGAAGTAACGGATTTTTGAACTTGTGCTATCTGCTCCAGCTTCAACCAACATTTCAGTGTCGCCAATTTTTAAGACATTATATCGTTTAAGACAACGATACTGCTTTGAAGATAGAGACTGGTTGTTTTTTTTTTTTAAGAAGCTGAGACTGTTTTGTTTCATTAAGTAACATTTCATATTTTTCTGTACTCATAATAAAACTGCGATCAGTGCTTCTTTCCACAAACTCAAGTAATTTATCATAGAACACTTCTTTTTTTATTGGTCATGGTTAGCGCTGATATACGTGTTCACCCTCAGAAACAGACAAGAAATGAATACACAACTCTTCTGATGTTTTAATGTATCGTTGTACTCCGAATAAAAGTGATACGTTTTTATCTCTGTTCATTGAGCATTCCAAATTTAAAGGAAATCGGTGTACCCCTTTTCGAGGAAATTCCAAAAAATTCAAAAAATTATTCTGTTGCATTTCCATTAGCCGATTTTCTCCCAATTCCGAATTCTATCCTTGCTTCTAATGTATATTAATATTAAGTAGCTGTTAAAACTATACATTGTACTAAATTGTCCCATGGGTTTTATTTTCTCAATGAAATCGAAGGAATTGTTGACGTCCTAAGTGTTTTGGGAACTAGAAAGTTGAAGAGCGGGAAGAATGAATTTACTGAGATTGGAAGAGGGGCTATTAATGGAGGAGATGATTAAAGGGGCTTATGAATTTTGGGCAGTCAATAGGCACGGGGAGGTGTGCTATGATGGTTGATAAGTCTGTAATAAGTGTTTGCATCAATGTGGCCAAGATTTTTCAATTTTTTTATGTGATGGTTGTATAAGTTTTGCTGGTTTAGAGGTGATGTCTCTGTCCAAAAGGGAGTAAGTATTAGTGTCAGAGAAGAGGTTAGTCA
>JAAEAF010012696.1:0-14243 GCA_011037195.1 Triatoma infestans
TAGATAGATAGATAGATATATAGATAGATAGATAGATAGATAGATAGATAGATAGATAGATAGATAGATAGATAGATAGATAAGCTTTATTACAAATTTACAAATATGTACAATAATAATAAATAGAAGTTCCAATGTACATTAACATTATAACCTAGCATTGTTTGTTAGTGATTTTTGGGATAAGGCGAGAAACAATATGCAGGGAAAAAAGAGAAAAAATCTGCAGCTTTAGGAAAAATATTAAGAGAGGATGTGTTTCAGTCTTTTATGCCTGTAATGCATGGAGGGATTGTAGGGGGCTATTTCGCGGCAGTTTGGATTGGGACGACAGTCTAGAGAGGAGAGGATTTCAGGAGACGATTTTGGATGAAGTAATAAACTGGGGTTACTGAAGATTTTAGGTGAAGTAGGTCGATTTTGGTGTGCCGGGGTGAGTCAGTCGCAAGTCTTAGGAATTTGTTCTGAGTTATCTGAAGTTTTTTGATGTTACTGTTACTAGTCAGGCTCCAGGCGGAGGAAGCGTAAAATAACATCGGTCTGAAGACTACTTTGTTCAGTACTAGATCTTGCGTGAGCTAGATAGATAGATAGATACATTTGTTTTGTGTGGTCATTTTTGAGGCGCGTGGCAGTATCGAGAAGAGTAGTCTTATAGTCATTTTTCCAGAATTCTCTTTGTCTTGTACGAGGGTCGTGAAATTCAATTTGTTGTCCAGAGTTAAAATGTGAAAAATTCAAAAAGTAAAGAAGAATATATAGTTCAGCTTCCTGTGTTTTTCGATTTCCTGAACCCTACAATTCACACACCAATTTCTAAAAACCATTTTTTTCGGACTCGGAGAACCTGAAAATGTGCATTACCGTTGAAAACTCAATTTTGGAAATTGACACTCTTTCAGTGGTAAAAGAAAGTACAAAAAAAAAATGCAAACGGTATCTGTCTGTGACAGTTGCCACAAGCCTAGAATTCATCCTTCCCCCACTTGGATAATATTGAAGACAAATAAATATTTGAAGTTTGAAGAAAATCTGTATTGAGCGCTATGAGAGTTGCACTATTAGTAAGCCGTCCAAATGTTTCTCACCTATTGTTTTTATTATAAACGCAGCTGAAAGTGGAGTGGAGTGCTAGTTAATTCTACCTAGTAATGAACATCTTGTTTACCTTTGAAATAATTTTAATATTATAGAAAAAAATATAGATAAAGGAGAAGGCACGTGTTTGTGTCTGTAGAAGGGGAGACACCCTCCATTAAGGACCGCGCTGGGTTGTCTGTACATCATCTGTTTCAGGTCACAAGCTACGCCGATGAAGTACTGTCCCCTAATTAATACGACGGTACTACCACACTTACACTTCACTTTGTATACATATTATTATTATTATTACCACAGTTACCTAGACAGACATAGCCCCAAACTATCATCCAAATAAAGTAATCGTCACTAGTTCGTGGTGAAATCGTTCCTTTTATTATAATTTTTTTCCTTCTAAAACCTTTTATTATAATTTTTGAGCGTATGCATATGTGTATGTGTGTGTAATAAAGGGGGCGGCCGAGGCTGCTATTGTTTAAAGGAGGCAGATGTGACGTTCTGTGTGGCAGTTGTTGGCCACGTGGAGCCTTCCTACAAACTTAGAACAAAAGCTTTGTGCACACTCGTTTTTTGCTTCTTTTTTGTTTAGTTTTGGAAGCACGCGCTCCATCCATATTTCTTTTTTTAGTCCTGACACCATCTTCTAACCAAACAGTCAAATGGTGACTGTTCGGCAACTTCTTAAGGTAAGTTAAGTTATGCATATGTCTGTAGTTGTAAGCAGGATTCAATCAATTAACACAATCAATATATGTACTTAGTTCTTTGAGGGTATCTTAACAAAAGCTAGTTTACTTCTTGGTGCGTAATAGCAATTGCAAAATGTGCTTTCTTACTTGTGAATAACTAATTACTTTACTGTTTGTTAGCGAAAGGGCTTGTAGGGAGGTTAAGTTAGGTTATAACACTTTTAAAAACAGTGTTGCACGATTTTTGTAGCACCGTACATTTTGTTGCATAGTCAGGAGGCCGCATTGAATGAAAGATTTTTAAATATAATTATTTGCCTTTTATGATAAATTTTATAATTTTATTGTTATTTGTGACATTATTTCTTTTCTCTTATTGAGACATCCTGCAATCATCAGTTTTGAAATTAAGTTTTTACCCGCAAACGCATGTCTTGAGATCCCCTGAGGACGAAAGAAGTTTAAAAAATTTTTTCGTGAGTTAAAAAAGTGTCAAAACCGAAAGACCAACAGTTCACTGTTGGTGTTCATTTTAGTTATCACCAGCGGATCCGATGCACAGATTGCGGTCGATATTAATCAGTCGGAAATGCCACTTAAATAATTGGATTTCTCAGTTTTCCACTTTCTTAAAAATGGCTCCGAAGATTTTCTTCAAAGCTAATGCCCACCACTTTTATTCGACATATGTTTCTAGAAAAAACTTAATTCACGTTGATTTTGAAGCAAGGTGAGAACTTGGATGTTTCTAAGCTTTTGTGTCTGGGCTTGATGGTAGCGAGTTATATGCTCTGTTAGCCGACTCAATACAGTGTAACCAAACCCCCTTCCCTTACTAAATGAGGCAGTAAATATTCAGTAAGATTGCGCGTCTGAAGAAAATTTTGTCATTTGTTTGTTTAAAATTGTATTAATAGTTGTACTTATTAAAATAATAATAATAAGTGAAAGTGTTTAACAACAGATTTTTTCGTTTTCAAGTTTTTTAAATATTTCGTGGAAATTACCCAAATTAGGTGTTTCAGAGGGGAGGGGAGGGGGAGTACATTACAGTTACTTTTTTATCTAATAAAATTTAGCAGTTAAATGCGGAACTCGAAGAGGGGTCCTCCAAAAGGGGAACAAGTCCATGCTCAAAATCACTACACCAACACCCGCCCCTATTTAAGATATATTGTTTAAAATTAGAAATTGAATGAGAATAAAAGACGAACTTACAATTCAAAGTCCAGGGCTAAATAAATTTCAATACAGGAGTTTGGAGAATTTGAAGAATATATGTTTTTCTAATTTAATTTTTTCTTTTTAATTCAACAGTTTAATTAAGCAAATAATTTAATAATATAGAAATGATGAAAAAAGAAAACACAAGGTATTGGATCAAAATAAGTAATTTACAAGCAGAATTAAACATGCTTAATTACGAAATTAATTTTTAATACAAATAATAGTTATGTTTGGCGGTCGTTAATAAAATAAGCAAAATGTTGTTAAATGGAGCCAAAGAAAGCAAACTTTTACAATTACAAATATTTTTTTTCTTTGAACTCCAAATTATTATTTTTTTAAAAATATTAATTTATATTATGTACAAGGTGTAAAACAAGTGGCAATAAGTAAATGTGTTCATTGATCGGATCTGGCCTCAACTGTGTTGAGGTAAGTGGCCAATGCCACGCTTCCTTTGACATGAGGCCAATAGCGTTACTAACGTCTGGGAGGGTTCCCAAATATGGTCAGAGATGACATGTTAGTGAAGTGAAATGAGTAAAACTAAAACAAATATGACTTTTAATGACCAAAATATATTTGCATATTTGCCCTACTTTTCCACATAGTCACCACTGCATCTCTATGCACATATTACTGGTAGCGTGTCACTAGTTTCCTTATATCGGTGGCAAGAAATTCTTTTACCTATCCTCTCCAAAGTGCTGCGATGCCGCCATTTCTTTAAACATAGAAAGAGATGGTGTCAGGGTCAAAACTTTTCCAGCCAAATTGTCGCAACATTTCAATAGTTCGAGCAGCAGGGTGATTCTCAAGTCAATTCCGCAATCGTGGATCGACCATGTTACTTTTTCCATCAAATTGTCTGTCATTAAGTTTGTGGGCCGCTATTATGTTCTTTCTCCTGAACATTCCTTAGCTTTGAAACAGAATCCAGCATTACTGCCTAATCCCAAAGTTTGAGAAGTCTGCTGTCAATATCCAGAACCATTGATCAACACCGTTCTGTACGTTATCTGCAAACCACAGCGATGCAAGCCATTTCTCTAAATAAATAAAAACACCGGAGATAATAAGAGTGTTGAAAAATTTCTCTTACAGTCATAAGTTTGGCTTAATCTTCATAAATTGTCTGTTAGTTTCAGTAGCAATAATGTTTTTTGCCAAAAAATACGGAACATAGGGCAAACTTCACAATTGGCTACTTTATCATGTACTGCTACTACGCATTCTCACTTCCCATTGGCGGAAATTTCAAAAACGAACCCTTGCTTTAAAGAGCGCCCGTTACCTAAAACCTAGGTATGTTATCAATATTTTTATTCTAACGTGTACGTATTGAATGAAATGTTTTGTTTTCATGTTCAATTTCTATATTTTCTGGTAATTTTAAAGACGTATTGCACGTGTTTTTTTCATTAAAGATAATTATTAAACAATAATTCATTATTTTACAATATCGCAGATTGTTTCAAACTCTATTAAAATTCTTTCTATTTACATTTACTCGGTGTTTTACAATTTTTAATTACAATAATAACAGCCTGGATATGTATAAAAACATCTTGTTGGAAATCGCTATTCATTATATGCAAGTAATTACAATTTTTGTTTAGTATAATACTGTAATTTTTTCAAATATTTTACCCTTTTTAATCCGCTACCTACAAGATTTATGAATAACATATTTTACCTGTAATCTCTATGTGTAAAGCTCTTGGTGAGCTGGCCCATATTATGATTTGTAAATAAATAAAATAAATAAATCCTTTCTAATAATATCTAATTTTTAAAAGTATTTAGGAATCCCAATATTATGGTAACTTATTTATTTTACAAAACTTATTGTTTTGTACATGTGGTGACCACAATATTGTAATATCTGACTGCGATGTTTTTTCTCTATTTCGGTTAACTTGCAAACCAACAATGTACTAATAGTTCCATTGTAAAATTGGTTCAATTATGAAATATAATATGTTATACTTATATTGTTAAGTAAATCTACTTTTACTGGAGTCTCTTATTATTATTGTTAAGTGATCCATTAATTTATAAAAGAAAGAACTTGGTGATGAATAAAAAGATTTAAACGAAACCAAAGCTTTAAGAAATAAGTTAACCTTCCTTAAGCCCGCCAGTTTACACCAGTTGGGACAAAATCATCATGCACTAAACCAGCCAGTTACAATAGCCTGGACAAAATCATTTATCTCTAAAAATGCTAGGTTAAATTTATTATTTTGTTTCAATGGGCCCATATAATAATAATAATGAAAAAGTTAATGAACAAAATATTTTAACAATAAAATTATAAATAACAAAGTTATGGAAAAATCTTTTGGTTAGGCATTGTTAATTGTTAATTACTGTTGAGATGTAAGCCCCTTTGTGGCTAATCAATGTAAAACTAAACAATAGAACTTCTTTAATATTTTATTATTTATATATTTATATACATAGTTTACTTTGTTAATTGAATAAATATTAAAATTTAAAGAAACACAAATCAAATATTTACATCTCCACTAATCCCCTTATTTTTTACGCATCAATTAATTTTATTTAATTTAATAATTAAGTATTAATAAATCTGACTTTATTTTGTCGAGCGATCTCATTAATTAGGAATATTAATTTAAATATTTGTTTCCATTAATTAGACACGGTGTAAGAGATTTTTTTTTTTTTGAGATTTCTATTTTCTCTTATTATTCACTATAAGAGGGTGGGGGGTGGGGGGTTAGTCACATTCTTGATTTCAATTCAATTCATATGTTTGCGGAAATATACGTTTTGAGGTGCTTAAGTATAACAAGACTGTAAGGACATGTCCGGTACCATCGGGCGTTCAAACTTGAAGAATTCCCGAAGTCCAACTATGTTTAATGTTATTTTGCTCGAAGCAGATTTCAGTCACCATTCACACATTTTTTTTTTCCCTAGTATCCTAGAAATATGTATTTCTAGTGGGAAAGTGCACATACCAAAATTTCGTTACTTTCTTGTTGCAGAATACTAGGTTTAGCTTTCACACGGTTTCTTTTTACTATAATTATTGTAATTCTAATTCATTGACAAATTTTACTCAGATTTGGGATTTCCACTAAACTTATATATATAGATATGTGCATACAGACAGACAGACATTTATATAATATAAAGGTGGTGGAGATTACAGTTGGTGGATTTTAGATCATAAGGATCTACTTGAATGTGATTACACTGCAACAGCGCTCTCTACCTTCCCCATCTAAAGCTTGAAACGGCAGTTTAAAGATAACTGATTTGCAGATCCCCCAGAAGACTCTAAAATAGCAGTTTTTCTGAAAAATGTTTTAATTAAAAGTGATATAGGTTTTTTCTCTGCAGTATTAACATCCCAAATATGAAGAAAATTGTTGGAGGTGGTAGAACCGTACACTGAACTGAAATGACACAAGTGCAGGAGGGATCTCCAAACTTCTCGTCATAACGCCCACATTGAATGTTTCATTACTTTATTTGGGACTTAATAAATAATTGTTAAAATGATATTGAAATGCGTTACGCCTTTTGAGTGGGTGGTAATTATTATGAGTTTTATTGAGAGCACAAAATTTATTAATTAATTACTAATTACGTTATGATAATTACTAAAAAGAAAATCGGCAAATACATATATTTTAATCACAAAATAGAATCATTAATCTAAATGACGAAACGATTTCTTAAATTGAGGTTCAAATTTTTAAACGCCATTTCAAGTAGCGACTTCAAGTGTTCATCAGATAAATTTGCCCTGAATTTTGATGTGACTATTTCATCCTTGAAATAGTTTGTTCGCAGAGATTTGTTGTTTCCCCTCTCCCAAATGGAGATAAATCTCCAGGCAGATTGCTTCAAACTTGGAAACTCTTCGGGATTCACATAATTTATAAAAACCAATCGTTTGCTTGTGTTTGTCTTTAATTGATCATTTGGCTGAAGAGCAATAATTTCTCTATGAGAAATAGACTTGAGACAGCGTCACAGACAAAGTATATGTTAAAACAGCCTAATTTCATTTACATAACCTCCAGATCTGAGCGAATCGCATTGAAATTCTAATTTAAAATCTGAAATGAATGAATTTGCAAATGAGGAAGGAAATCTTCACTTTCTTCATGCACAATTATAGCGCGGTATTTGAGAAGAATCTAATTCGCTCTAGATCCCTTCATATGAACAATAAATCATAAATTATTTTCCTGTTAATTTTAAATTCACCTAAATTAAATGCTTACTATCTCCCCCATTAAAAATCGCCGTCAGGCAAGCCTTGGTGCTTCATGGCTGTTACGTCATAGGTTTCATTTTTAATTTAATTTACTTCAAATTCAAATTGTTCGTGTGGTTCAACAGATTCGCTAAAATTGCCAGTTTGTAAATCTATTAGGTATCTTACAGAAGTGAGTCTTACTTTTTTTGTCACCTAGGTCACAGCCGCAGGCAACGCCGCAAGTTTTGGTCATTCGGTCGCTCAGTGCTGAGCAATTACGAAGAAATACGCGGAGCATGAAATTTAGTTTCTCTAATGTAATATCAATTTTCAAATGGAATATTTTATAAATGAATTAATAAATGTTAGAAAAATCAATTTCCCAGATTTTTGTTTGCGGATTCTCATACGAAAATAGCCTAGTTAACGCATTCCTGCAAAAGTTCTCCACGGACCAGATAAAATCAGATCACGGGCTATAGTTTGAGACCCTTTGCTTTGGAGGTAAGTTTAAATTTTGCATTTCCTCAAAAACCCCCTGGGAAATAAATTCTTATGGACAAATTAAAATAAAAATGGTAGCCTGTAGTTGGTATCTAAAGTGTAAGACAAATCATGAAAATCTTAAAGACAAATTATTTCACTTAAGTCGCAATTCCGGATGTTTTATTTTCACCGAAACCTTCATGTCGCATGTTATCGTCGAAACGCTGTTATCCTCATAGTTTTTTCAAGATGCTATTCTTACTCCTAGTAAGAAGAAGTATTGTAATCATGTCAAACTTTCGATATCGAGTTTTCACCCGAAATACACGTTTTGAGGTCCCCTAAGATCGAAAAAGTGGTTTTTAAAAAATGGTGTGCTTCCATGTATATGTGAACCACGTAGCTTAAAACACAATATCGCAGAAAGTTCAAACTTGAGATTCCGTTTAGTATCACCATTGGATGCGACAGTAAGTTGGCTGTCAAAATTCCTTAATTGGAAGTACCACTTTATTGAATGTTTTTTGACATTTTCGCGATTTTCTCGAAATTGGCTCGAACCAATTTATTTGAACTTGGTATATCAAGATCTACAAGGTTTATTTGAAACATTTCTCCGAGAAAATTCAGTTAAGTGGGCTTTTGAAGGGGGCAAAGGGTTATGTTTTCCTCTAATGTGCTATATTATTAGTTTACTATACAATTGTATCATTTAAATGAAATTAATTCAAATTAAATATGTTTCAAAAATTTCGAGTTTGTAGAAAATCGGTTGACCGGAAGTACATTGTTATTGGACAATGTTTCCCATTTTTTGCGACTTCTACATAAAAACAACGACGGATTTCATTAAATTTGTTACACTAAATATGAATACAGAGATGTATCACTTTTTCGGAGAAAGTTCATTTGAAGAAGTTTAGTGAGGGAGAGGGGAGTGTATGGTTTCCTCAACAAAGTCATTTTATTAAATATAGATTCTCCCAATGACAGAAAATTGAAGACAAATAAACATTTAGTGAAAAATTGTAAGTCTGAAGAAAATTTGTCAATTATAATTATTCTGTAAACTGCAGCAATAGAAAGTGGTGTGAGTGTTGTTTTTGAGATATACTGTTCACACACCTCATCATTCTGTCTCTCTCTCTCTCACTCCCCCACTCTTTCTCACTGCGGTGAAAACTCAATATCGAGTTTTGACATGATCACAGTAATTCTTAACAGCATCCTCAATTAGGTAATAACAATTAAAAGTGTTTAATAAACTGAGATGTTTGTACGGCAATGGTCAGAGGAGTTTTTAAAGAAAAATGAAAAATTCTTCCTTGCTCTACGTTTCGGTTACCATTGGTGCCCTTCTTCTGGAGCTCTGTAAAAATTTATTGGAGAAAATACATTATTGTACAGTATAGTAGTTACGAAAAAGTGTATAGATTTATATACTTTTGTAGTTTGAAATCAATTTAAAATTGCCGACCCTCACTACAAACATTTTTCTTATCCCTCCCAGCCTTCAACAGTTTTTTAAATTTAAAAAAATACTCTCTCTTCATTTCAGTCTCAACGAACTCAACGTTCACTCCTCTCCTACACTAAAGGTATCTTCATCTGTCTTATTTTATCTTATTGTTAATATCATTTTATTTAATTTACTGTCACTTCTGTTTTATAATTTCTTCAATTTCAATATTTCTTTAATTTAATTTTTTTTTTGTAAAATACTGTAAAATAATGTATTTTCTCCAATAAATTTTTACAGAGCTCCTGAAGAAGGGCACCAATGGTACCCGAAACGTAGAGCAAGAAAGATTTTTTTTTTCTTTAAAAACTCCTCTGGCCATTGCCTACAAACATCTCATTGTAATTTTAAGGCCTGACGTGTTTAATAAAAGTTTGGGGGTTGCAACTGGAAAAATCGGTTGCTATTTTTGGTTTTGTTTTTTTAAAGAAAAATTAAAAATGAGCGCATGAAAATAAAATTAGGTTGCCCAAGTTTATTGAATATAATTTTTTTTTTTATTCTGACCACACTGTATTAACAACTAGAAAAACTCCGTTGTGGTTTTATGGCGGTCGGCTTTATAGCCGCAATAAGCGGTACTTATCGGCCTCAATAAGTAAGTTTATTGAGGAATTATTTTCGGTACATACAAGGGGCTCACATTACTATTTCAGTATATATGAAGTTCAAACGAGGCCGTAGAGTTGTGCTTATATATATATGCGAGCGCGTGTGTGTGAGTGTCTGTGTGTTTTTGGTTTCAAAGAAACTGAAAAATAAATAAGGTAGTTCTTCCTAAAAAAACAAGAAAAAAAAGCTACTGAATTTCAATTAATAACAATACGGGGGGAATAAGTGCGCCAATAATTGATGTCGAAAGCGAAGTTGTTTTTTATTTCATTTATTTTTTTAAACCTTGCCCATCAAGAGAGATAGTTAGGGGACACTTTGCTGGCAGTGGGCTTCTCACAGGGAAATTAGAAAAGTAATACCTGTAATTATTGTCTAATAGTTAATATAATGATATATATATATAAGTACAGGTGGTTGTAACTACCTGGTAATTATTGTTCACCGTAAATATCATTACATCTTATGTGAGTGTAGTTGGATTAAGGTTTACTTTCATATTTTGTGCATGTAACCCTCTATTTTTTTTATTTTTATTTTTTTATTATTAACATTCGTAAAGACAGCCTGTTTGAGGGTGTTCACCATGCGGTGGGGAGGTACATCGGCGGGAGGGTGCGTGTGTGCTGATGGAGGGAGGTAAAGTTTGGCCAGTGACTCATGCGATCTTCCATAATGCCATGACAGACATTGCGCTCTTTCTTACACACTCTTTACCATCACTATTACTCCCTGTTACAATAAAAATAATCAATATATTTACATCTGTGTGTGTGCGTGTGTGTGTGTGTATATAGATAGAATGTATGCAATCTATCGGGTTGCTTACCCTACATACTCCCCCAACTGAACTATAGTCAACCACCCAGAACGGCTGCCATTTTGTACATATACATATATATATATGCACACTAAGATCATGCTTGCTAAATACGCTTTACACACCCATTTTAACTTCTGTTCTTTATTGTTCAACCCCCCCCCCCCAAATATATAATTATTATAAAACAGTTTAAAGGATGTGTCACTATAAAATGGCACTCACAATTTACATATTAAACTTTGTTCTGGGCAAAAAACAATAAATATTGTTGTTAACTCACTGCAATTAATATAAATTATAAAAATGACAAACTGGAATTTTCATTTAAATTGTAGATGCTCTAAAATAGATATAGTGATGATGGTTTCTCATCACACAGCAGGTAGTACAAGAATGTGTAGATTACCTTGTAGTCCAAAGGATGGCGCTTAGATCAAACTCTAGAAATATTTGTAGTTTAGTGACGTCACACATACATCCCAATACACGCCAAAATCAATTTTTCCTGTAAAAAAATGTTTCAACTAAAAGTAACAGATTCAATCAAATTGCACTTCCGGTTGATAGATTTCCATCGAAACCTTCATATCAGATGGGCGGTAGGGGTGTCAGTACTGAATGGAAAATTATGTTTGAGCTTCCCGCGATCTGTTTTTTTGGGCTGTTTGAGATATTTGGTTCGTTCAAGTACATTCACCTAGACAAACAGGCACAGATCAAACCTTTCGCTAAACACGTTTTATTCCTTCTTGGGGGACCTCAAAAGGCAAAACTTCGAAGGTTCAACACGATAACCACGCTTGCTCAACAGTAAGAGAAAGTAAAAATTAAAATCAAATGACAACTTATCAATAGCAATGGCAAAATGCAGAAATTTTCACACGTGTTCGGTTGGTGCTAGAACAGACAGACAGACTAAAATTTAGATTTTCCTCACATCTTTGATAGTATATGACTATTGGCGGAAAGAATTAAATAATTGCAAAAATTATAAATTAGTCAAGAAGATATTATTATTTCATTTCTTTAAAAGTTATTTGAAATTGAATTCAGATTATTTAGTTCTCATGAAAAATAGAAATAGAAATAAAATCCAAAAGTAAAAAGAGAATTCAATATCATTTTACAAAATGGCAAAAATCATCCAAATGCCTAACAACATGAAATTACAAACTGTTGGGCCGAATTCATAAGGAAACAAATAAAATATTAATTAAAGTGACTATATCGATATTAAATTGGCCCTACCAACAGATTTAGTTATAAAGAACTATTTATTCCTGATACTAAAAAAAAGCAGGTGAAGTAATAAAACTTGGTAGCTAGCTGTAGTCCAAAGTAAGAACTGTATAATAGTGCGTCATCGTTCTTCTGAACTGGGGTGTCAAGCTCACGGCCCGCGGGCTACACATCCCCCCCCCAAGCGTTCTTTTTTTATAGCCTGCACGCCTTCCAGTTAAATGAAAAATGGCTGGAAAGCATCAGAGATATTTTCCGTGACATCCTGATTCTTTTTGTGGTCACCGACCGGTTTCGGGCGTTCGCCCATCATCAGGATCTTTTTGTCAAACAGTGTGATAACTTAGATTTGCACAGAGCAAATTCACTTGATATACTCAGTATATATATATATAGTTTATAATATAGTGTATCAACTATATTTGCTCTGTGCAAATCTATGTTATCACACTGTTTGATAAAAAGCATCCTGATGATGGGCGAACGCCCGAAACCGGTCGGTGACACAAAAAGAAGCAGGCTGTCACGGAAAATGCCTCTGATACATGTATATGTTTAGAGCGCCTATTATCTTCATTGATTACATTCTAGTGTTGCGAAATTTGCAACTATACAATTGGTCATACTTTCTTTTCGGCAAGTTTTGCATAAATATTGACATTGTTTAAAAACCATTTACAAAAAAAACAAACCTTTTGATCTATTTTCCTTATTGTGAGCAGT
Source organism: Triatoma infestans (assembly GCA_011037195.1). Taxonomy (NCBI): domain Eukaryota; kingdom Metazoa; phylum Arthropoda; class Insecta; order Hemiptera; family Reduviidae; genus Triatoma; species Triatoma infestans. Next base: position 12,663 of record JAAEAF010012696.1, read on the forward strand.
TGATAGCACAAAATCAAAATTGTGCTTTTTCACAATATTTTGATAGAATTTGAAGAAATCATAAAAGAATTTGAAAAGCGTTTTTACTTTCTCTTATCTCAAATTCCAAAGGGCCTCAACAAATGTTTTCTCTTTTCATTGGACCTTTTTCTTATGAAAATGAAAAAGCTTCTACCTCGATACAATAACTGATTTCCAGGATGATTGAATTTTGAAATTTTTGCTCCTTCGGGAGTACATACTTTGGTGAACAACATTAATTTTCGTGCATGGAAATTAACAAAATAATTTACAGATCAGGATTACTCAGAAACATATTTCTGGCATCAAGGAGATCGTTTGTTATCTGTCATTAAATCCAAGTATTAAAAAATTTGTAGGCCACATATGCTGGGCAGGTGTTCGGCAGAAAAGGTTAATCTTCTATACATGTAAAGAGAAATGTGCTGACTGACTGTTCATCAACCCACAGCTGCTGAAGCTAGAAATATGAACTTTGGGCCGCAGATTCTTCTTGTGACGTAGAAACTCACCAAGAAAGGATTTTCCGACATTCGACGCCGAGGGCGAAAGGGGTTGTCAAAGTTTATATGGGAAAAGATAAATATAACACTCGAGCTAAAAGGGGGATGAATTTATGAATTTAACGCATTCGAGTTCGTAACACATAATAATAAATAATATAACAATTATATATCAATTGCGAAATTGTGTTATTTATCTGTATTCTTAAATCCTAAAAATATAATTATGTCAATGTATTCAAGATCCTTAGAAATATTTGGACATGTGATGCGGGCCGTTTAAATTTTACCAATGATCAAGTGGCACGTAGCTTAGTTGGGTGACATTCATGCTCTAAATATTGAAAGAAATTGTAGTTTCAATCTCTGGTGAGCACTCACACTGTTGCCAAATTTTAAGAATAGAACAAATTTACCTAAAATACGTGTACGTACTTCACTTGAAGTAAACTTTGTGATTATAGATGACTGAATTTTTTGGGGAGTGGGGAGGTGATTTTAGATAGTCTCGTGCAATTTCCATGGAAACGAAGTACTCGTTTAATTTCCCTAATATTGCGAGAAAAATTATCAACACTTGTGATAACATCGTTATAAATGCAAGCTAGTCATTATTAGAAGAAGATAAGTTGAAGAGTTCGCACAATATTCGCCGTTAGTCATATTGGTTGATGTTTCTGTATCTAGGTGCAAGCCTATTAAAGTATTCTACACAGAACGTAAGGAGAACTACAACTTTCTTAAAGAGCAAGTCCAAACTCGTGTGTTATCTGCAGGGCTGGGCGAGGTTACCCAAGTGCCTCCACCTCTACTAATTTACAAGCCTTCTCTATTTATACAGCTTTCTCTAAAAAAAGTTTTTTTGTTGAGAAAAAAGTGAAATATTTCTTAAAAGTGAAAAAAGAAAGGCAAGCCCATTGTGTAGGTAAAATGTAAGTATAATAGAGTTGATGAGAAAGTATGGAAAATTAAACTAGAACAGTAACTATGTTTGGAAGAGAAAGTGGCAATACAGCCTGGGGGTTCTATTGTGGCTCCCCTAAATGTCAGAGTTTGT
>JAAEAF010012697.1:0-14446 GCA_011037195.1 Triatoma infestans
TCAAAAATGAAAAATCGTAGAAAATTCAAACTTGATATTCCGTGTAGGTATCACCATCGGATCTGACAGTACGTTATCTGTCAAAATTCCACAATCGGAAGTACCACTTTACCAGTTGTTTTTTTTACTTTTTTGCGATTTTCTCAAACATGGCTCCAACGATTTTCTTCAAACTTGGTACATCAACTACACATACAAAGAGCTACAACTTTTATTTGCAATATTTCTCTGGGAAAATTCATTTAAGGGCACTTTTGGGGGAGAGGTGGGGTTAGATTTTCATCTAAAGTGCTATTTCAGTTTATTGGACAATTTGCTCGTCTAAATAATGTTAATTACAATTAAATATATTGTTGAAATTCCAAGTTTGAAATAAATCACATGACCAGAAGTGCGTTTACTTTACCACTTTACTAAATGGTTTTTTTCACTTTTTCGCGATTTTCTCAAAAATGGCTCCGATGATTTTCTTGAAACTTCTTATATAAACTATGCATACAAAGATCTACAACTTTTACTTAAAAAATTTCTCTAGACATTCATTTTAAGGGCACTTTTAGGGAAGGGGTTGGGGTTATATTTTTCTTATAAGCTATCTAGTTTGATATCCAATTCTATCATCGCACAAATTATTAGATATAAATAAATGAGCTAAAATTCCAAGTTCAAGAAACATTACTTAACCGGAATTGCGCTTATACCTGACAGTTTTTTTCAGTGTCTGCGATGAATTGTCATTAAATTGGTACACTAACATCGCCCTTTGACATTATAATTTCATTATAACTGAGTAGGAGACGTTGTGTGAGTGTTTCACACCAGATTTTTTTCTTTACTGCTATGAATGAAATATTGCGATCATATGAAATTTTCTAATTTTAATTTCACTGGAAATACATATTTTGAGGTCCTCTGAATACGAAAAGATAGAATTTTTTTGGGAATGATCTGTGTGTGTGTGTGTGTGTGTGTATGTGTGTGTGTGTGTGTGTCTGGTAACGAACGGTAACAATATATATCAAAAAGATAAAAAGTTACAGGAAAATCAAATTTAATATTCCGTTTAGGTATCACCACCATATCTCATCACGAACGTTTCGGTCAAATTCCACCAATTAGAAGTTCGGTTTTTCTGAGTAGCTATTTTTATTTTTTACGCGATTTGGTTAAAAAAAAAAAAAAAAAATCTCTAACCATTTTCTTTAAACTTCGTACATTATTCAAACCTTTTTCCAGGAAAATGTATTTTTTCTCCGGTTCTGAGGGAGCGCAACAACTTTAAGCTGTTTAAGTAAAACTATTCCGCCCCTGTACCTAATTTTGAAGTTCATTAGAAACATAGCTGGAATTCCAACATTGAAACAAAAAATCGGTTTACCTAAAGTGCTATTTTACAAAAAATAGTTCGCTCACAAACTAGGATAGGTAATGATAGGTCTCCATTAATTTTCTTTAAACTTGGCAGGCTTACTATAACAGATATAAATGTATCACTTTTACTTTTCAAAAAAAAAAAAAAGAAAAAAAAATGACTTTACGAAGTTCTGAGAAATCTGTGACGTTATTTTTCAAACATTATTGAGATTTGTTGAATGTTAAAGACTCAACAAATATAATCAAAACCAATTTAGTAAAAAAACAACAACATAAATAATTCAAACAATAATTTGTACAAAATGATGATTCCAACAACACTAATTTTGTTTGTCTAATTTAATTGGCTGATCTAATTATTTGAATGATATGGAGGTAAAGTAAGTGGGTTTACCCTTAAAGTAAATAATACGAATTCTCTTATCATATAATGTCACAATAACTTCACTTGAACTGTGTGCAATTTTAAAAATACCTTTCGGTAGCTGTTAGTGGTGTCGTGAATTTGTGCATAAGTAGGAGAAATGAAGTAAACTATCGCACCTGAAGCATATGCACATCATCATACACACTGTGAAAGTGCATCATTTTTTTTTTTTTCAGAGGGTTCTGTACTGCGACCATTATTTTGATCTATTGTACCCCCTCTGGTGCCGAGATGAGCTGGCTCATCTACAGCACCCTTTCCAGGTTGAGATCTCTAAGGAATCTCAAAATCCTGGAAGGTTCTAGGGTGGGTATTTCTCCCCCCATCTGGGTAAACGGCCCAGACTACTAAATCTTCTTTGAATGACAGCATCACATCTCTGAGGAGATGTATAGGAGTTTCCTCCATTTCTCCATAGAATCTGCATGTGCCATCATCTTCTATGCCAAGCTTTCTCAGGTGTCCCCTGAGTATGCAATGCCCCGAAAGGAATCCAGTAAGAATAAGGATCCTGATCTTACTCAGACTGATGCTGGCTTTCGACCATTCCTGGTTATAACCACCCAGACAGACCTTGGCCTGCCTCAGTCCCGGGATGGTGTTCCAGAGGCAAGATCTTTTCGCCACCTCCTCGTTCTTGATTTCTTCTAAGAGTACTTGGTCGCTGACTCCACAAAAGCGCTCTGGCCCAATGAGAGGAGATACAGCGCCTTCTTTTGCCCCGGGTGTCGGCTAGCCGACATGTCCCGGCACCCAATATAGGGTAACTTTATTTCTTCTGCCTAGGACATTGATCTTACCTAGGCATTCCCATACCATTTTAGAACTGATAACATAAGAAGTCAGTGCTTTAATGGCCGCCTGACTATCGGATTGGTTAACTATCTCCTGATTCCGATATCCTCTGTCAAGGTTCAACTGAACGCACCTTCCAATAGCGTGAATTTCCACCTGGAAGATGCTAGGAATCCTACCCATGGGTTCCGAGTGTTTGGTTCTAGGCCCAAACATTCCTGCCCCGGTTCCTTCGAGGATCTTTTGCTAATAGTAGCCGGGGCGGATCCTTCGCTCCACTCCCTTTTCGTGCTTAGCTTCGTAGAAAAATTTCTAACAAACCTATATTTCTTAGTCATTCTATCTCTAGGAAGGTTCCGGGGAGGGAGCCTCCAGAAAAGTACATCATTTACACTGAATTGTCCTTTTAATGCAAGGGCAATGAGTATGAATCATATGACAGCGCTTCAGAAACTGAATAGGTATGAACAGCATATGCATCTATAATTAGAAGCTGTTTTGGGAATACTACTTCAAGAGTGTAGCCTACAGCAGGGGTGTCTAACCCGCTGCCCAGGACGGCTTCGAATGCGGCCCAACAAACAATTTTTAACTAATATAAATAAATAATTTACTAATGCACTCTAATAGCATTGAGATATATTTGAGGTGCCTTTGTCTCCAAGAAGTGAGGGAACATATCTCGGCTCGAAATTTGGTTTTATTTAAGTTTTCAACAATAGGAAACATGTTCTTTAGTTTAAAGTTGTCTAGATGTTAGATTAGATTAGACTGAAAACGGGGAGGGCGAAGCCTTATTCCATTGCGACTTGCAATGAGAGGTCTATTTTGGATCCTGTAGGCTTATAGCATATCCTTCAGCTTCGCCCTCTTAGCTAGCAAAGCTGAAAGTGCCTCCATCATGAAGCTCGCGGCTTCGGGATTACTTGTCCGCAGTTGATGAAACCTTGTCCTCATCAGGCTGGCACAAAGGATGTAAACCGGGGTTTCCTCCTCGTTCTTGCAGAAACGGCATCAAGCGTTGTCAAGTAGCAATTGGTGCATGCGCCTATTCAGCCTACAATACATTGTTAGTAGGCCCACTTATCCCTTTGGCAACGGCTCAGTAGATCCCTGGTAAATTGTAAATGTCTTTTAACAAAGTTAAAACAACCAGTTTTCAAATAGTTCATGTTGAGCTGCAATCTGACATTCAGTTTAATGACTGGACATTAAAAATTCTATCTTTCCAGTAATTAATATCATTCGTCTGTCACAAGGAAACGAAGACTAAAATTGGGAACAAATATCTGTAGCGCATCTTGAGAACTCACTGAGATTTGTAACTACTTTCATCGAACCATATACTGTTATACTAGTTTCTCAAATACAGTTTCAGATTAATCGCAAATAGATATTTTGATCACTATCTTAAACGGCTTTCGTACCTTGAACAATACAGTACCGGATATCAGGAAAATATATATTTTTGCTCATTAACCACCGTTGTGTATGTATTTTAAGTGTGGCCCATGATTGTCCTTCTTCTTCCAATGTGGCCCAGATAACCCGAAAAGTTGGACACCCCTCGCCTACAGAATAATTTTTTAAGTTCTATTATATGGCTTATCTTATTCCTATGAAGGATATCTAGTGTTATGACTTATATTTAAAATCTGGAATAATTAGATTTTCCAGCTACGGGTGGGCTGGACACCGCAGCCAATAAAGGCTTACTGTGTCATGAGCTGGACTAATAAAAATGCAGTTTTTTCGGTCGATTCAAGACGCCTAAGCTTCTCCCTTCTAATAATTGTAATTCTTATTAAATATTCTGTACTAATCTCTAACAATTATAAACTTCTTTTCTCTACTTGTTAGTTGGTTATAATTTATTGTTTTAGATGTTATAAAATGTGCCCTCCTTTTGGAATATCCAGAGAAATGTTTACTACTTTGTAACAGTACCCATGGGACTTACCTGGCTATATTTTTTTTCTTCTTTTGGTTGTAACCCGACCTACCTACAACTTTCACATCAAACAGAACCACAACACACCAATACAAACACACACCAATTAACTTTGATGGATGCGTGCCCTAGACTCACTGGATCCTTTGTTAGTTGTAAACTGATTTATGCGTTTTTGCTTGCCTTCTCTACCGCTAAATGTTTAGAAATTTTGCTTGCAAATTACTGCCGCTTTATTTCACTTCAAAATAGAGAAAACTAACAAAATTTCACACATCTTCAACAAATTTTTATTTAAATAGAAATTCAGAAATAGAAATTAACTTCCTTTTTTTTATTTTTATTGTTTAATAAAGAAATATTTTTATAATAGGTAATATATTTTAAAATGTAAAAAAAACAACAACAAAACAACAAATCGTAAATAGATCGAGAGGAACACAGCTTTTCTATTTATGTTTTATAAAAGTCTGTTGTAATATGAATGGCAGAGATATCTCTTCTTTCTTTTTAAATCTCTCTAGGAGAAAATACTAAAAGATAATAGAATGACAAAAGTCCAAACAAGCTATATATTTTTTTATTATACTTTTTCTGATTATACTTCGCGCTATTTGAACTGAGTTATAAACGTAATAATTCAAAAGTACCAACACTTCGGATGTTATTTTTTGCTACAAGTTCATGATTAATTTATTATTTAACTGACATTAACTGAATAAACATAAAACTGACATTTAACTGACAGAAACTGGATAAACATTTTAAATATACTAGGATGAAAATTGAAAGAGGAATGAACATAGAAATTTAATAAGTAATTATATTTATTTTGAGTTTTATTTTCGCTTACTCCTACTAAGAGGAAGGAAGTATATTACGATCGTGCCAGATTTTCTAAATTTAGTTTTCACATGTTGGAAATACATGTTTAGGGGTCTCCTGGATACGAAATTTTCTTCTTTCCTTACGCCATGACATCGGCTATTCAGCCATTCTTTGAGGCTGCGCTGGTAACTAATGTTGGGTGTTTAGTTGGATATCCAGGGAGCACGAGAGAACAATCTCGGACGTAAACAACTTCACCCCCCCCCATTACAAAAAAAAGTATGTATATTTATGTGAATGTGTGAACAGAATATCACAAAAAAGACGCAAGAAGCTCAGACTTGGTTAGCATCAACTACTGTATCAGGCACAAAGACTTTGGGCAAAATCCATCACCCATAAGTGCAATTGTACTGAATTTTTTTTTTCGCTTTTTCATGATTTTCTCAAAAACGGCTTCAAGGATTTTCTTTTTACTTTGTATACTATCACATAAATTATCCTGGATACTAAGCTCACATGGAACGCACATCTAGAATATGTAGTGCAGAAAGCTCTATGCTGTTCTACACGGGTTGCAAGGATGACCAAGAAACTCCAAGGATGACCCATTGGATGTATACTCGGGCCATCATACCGGTCATAACTTATGGCGCGGTGGTATGGTGGCCTAAAACGGAGCAGAAGACAGCCAAGAAGTGCTTCGGTGGAGTACAGAGGCTGGCGTGCCTTCTTATTACGGGCGCTTTTAAAAGTATAGAGAAGATTATAGAGAAGGTATAGAGAAGTTAAGATTTAGTTAAGATTTAGATTATTTCCCCATCCGTGAATAGTACACTCCTAATTGCATTATTACTTCCTTTTAGTTGCGCTTGCTCTTGTTTTGGTTTATCTTCCCCACTATAGGGGAGACACGCACAAATATATCCATTAATATCACGAACATTTTGTTTAACTTTGAAACTGTTTACTCTTCACATGACGCGCCGAAAAAGGAAAACTATTATCCAGATATATAATTAGGTATGAAGAGAACAAACAGTATGTAATGTGAAGGCAAAAATATTTCAGAAAAAGAAAAATATTTTCAACAGCATCATTCTAAATAAAATTATTTATTTCTAGGACATTATATTATTTATGCGCATTAAAGGATTTATTTATAATTCATGAATCTCTATTTGAAAAAAAATCAGACCTCAAAATCCCCTACCTTTGCTGAGCTCCTTGAAAGATGTTTAACTTTTCTAGTCTTTTGATAAGTACTTTTTTTTTTTTTTTTTTGAGTGACCGTTTAGCTTTTGCGTTTCATGATCATACTACATATCATTATCATTTTAATAATACACTTAACCAAAATTGTTTGGAGAGACAAGTTTGGTACTGTACGGATCTGGAATGGGTCAAGGACCATGCCGGTAATGGTGGTAAATGAAATAGCAGATAGTTTGGCCAAAAGAGCGGCTTTAGACCTTGACCTGACAATCTGCTATTCAAAGGTACCTCTTAGGTATGTGAAGAGAGAGGCTGCAAAGAAAAGTTTAGAAATGTGGTAAAACAGAGTGGCAAATTATTTGCAAAGGCGAAGTAACTAAAAGTATTTTCCCCTGTCAGTCGGTTCGAGAAACAAGATCGGACTTGCACACCACTCTTACAAACTAACTATGGTGCTTACCGGCCACGGGAAAAATAAATCATATTTATTTAGATTTTAAAATAATAAACAGCCCTAAATGTGTTTGTAATAGCTTGATTGTCCCAAATGTGGCACCATATAATTTTTGACTGCTCCATTTTACGAGGCAAGTAGACCGGAATTGATAAAGGAGATGTGATTCAGGAAGGAGAAGCATGGCCAGCGGCTTTGAGTTTATGTGATCTCAAAATTCAATAAACAGTTCATGGTTTTTGTTCATCAACAAAATTGACTATAAATTTATTATAAATTTGTTTGCTAGTTGATTATATTTTTCTTCTTAGTCTTTCTTATTCGTAATTAAATTGTATGATACTTATTTTATGTAATCAACTTCAAATTGTTATTGTCTATACATTAAATTATAATAATAATGATAACGATAAATGTTAAATTAATATTTTGAATTGCAATGTTAAATGGTTGTAATCATGATGGGGACAGGCAGAATAATCAACTCCTCAGATGTACAAGGCTACTGGAGCTGAAAGAGGGGGGAAACTGTATGAATATGGAAGAACCCTTCTTTATTAAGAGAGTTGAATTTTCTTCATGACTTCGTGTAATATTATTTTTATTTTTTAACACTTTTCCAACAACATGTTTTTTTTTTTTTTGAGTGTACTGAAAGAGCCACAACATTAATTAAGCTTTCCACTAAAGTTTCACTTTAGTGCAATTATAAGGCCTATTAAAAATTTATTGCAGAAATTCAAGATTTTTGAATTTCTTTTTTCTAAGGAATTTCTTGAAAATCACTCCCAACGATTTTCTCCAAACTTGAAGTGCTTAAGCTCCTGCTACTTGTATTTGATTTTTTTTGTGGAAAAATTGAGCTTAGGTGATTCTGTCGAATCAGTGACGTTGGTTTAATTGTAAATTGAAAATTATATTTTGTTGAGGTTTAATAGAGATGCTGCTAGGTGATATGCAATGAAATCATATGTAGATGGTACTATGTGTGTCCTACATATAATCCAACAAGCATTATTCACGGTATTTATTCCCATAATATAATAATGACATGGCCATATAAAAAAATTCCAATTATAAAGAATTCCATTTATAATTATAATCATTAAAACTGAAAAAAAAAAAATTGTAAAAAAAGAAATTTGTATGAATTTTTCATATCGCATTTTTACTTTCTCCAAAGTGCAAGAATTGAGATCTTGTCAAATTTTTCGAAACTTCCCACCGAAATAATATTTTCAAGTCCCCTGAGTATGTAGAAAACTTTTAAAGCGAATAATTTGTGTGTTTTTATGTGTATGTGTGTGTGTTTTTTTAAAATACTTTTATTTTCAGCATGTTCCATATAAAATAGTTATATTACATCTATTTGAAATACAATTAAAAAAAAACAAAATTTGGATCAACTTTTACAAATACTAATAATAATCATGAATATTAGTCGTGAATAAGTGTTGATTATATGACTAATAATGTTAATTATATTGCTATTAGACACTTTCAAATAACGAAAGCCGTGAATCATAGGAATTATTCTTGTGTACTGCACTGGATGCCAGAAATTATATCTATAAATATAACTTGAAGAAAATTATGATTTGAAAGAAAAATGCAAGTTGGTTGGCAAAAAAGAGTAAAACAGGTAGAAGACCTCCGTTACAGAAGAGGCCATAGAAATTAGTCACCTTTTTATTCCCCCCTTCTCACAGGGGAGGATTTGAACTACCAAGAGAAAGCATTCTTTTAAGAGAAACAGTCTAAATTCTGCTTTCAAACAGGACAGTCAGAATTGGTCATTCTACCAGTATTAATCAAGGAGTTAGCATCAGTGCCAGTTATAAGTTCAAACATTTTGAGTTAAATCAATCTAGCTACTAATTTATTTGATCTGTGTACTAATAAGATTCACAATTAATAATTTATCTTGTAAATTTACGAATTTAATATATAGTTAAATTATTTATTTAAAAGTGATTCTTATTCTCTATTTCTAATACTTCTATATTTATCTTAAACATACGTACACACTCAAAAGCCCCCTTACAAAACCGCTCGTGCTACAATACTACAAACATACAACAACGTCACATCACACCAATCACATTTCATTACACAAGAATTGTGACTGGGGCGACCATTTTTCTGATCTAACATTGAAGATCCCGATGGTCTTGGCTCGCTTATCCTCCAGCTGTGGACTGTCCAGAATTTAAATGCATATAGTTTGCTGACATGTCACATTCGCAAACCGGACTGGGCAGGATTCTAAAGCGATGAAGGTGAACCCTCCTCTTCTCATGATTAGTCAGAACTTAAGTCAGCATAAATGTCACCAACATGTCCGCTACATTCTGCCTAGCTGCCACTGATGTGTAAAAAAGTTTTCTGACCAGACCTTTAGTGAGTGCTCTGCCAAAGTCGCGCCCACTCTTCATTCGCCCACCAAGTTATATCGGCTAGGAAATAGGACGTCTCTTGAATCAATGCTCAAATTTTGGTCTTTAATAGCACTCTTTCAAGCTGGTCTGCTTTTTCATATACCACAATAACATTTAACTCAAGAAAAGTGTGTGTATATCAAAACGAAAAATCACAGGAACCGCAAAACTTGATATTCTGATACTTCGTCATTTCTCACCCTACCAGCTCTATACGCGTAAAATGATCTCCAAAACCTTACTAGATTGGCTACTACAATCCTGGTGTCTTACAATCCATTCTGACTTTTTTCTGTGGAAGATTCACTTGATGGAGTCAAACTTCATTCTGAACCCTCCTATTTTTCGAAAATCATTATTGCTTTTAATGTAAGCCAGCTGAGGTAATGAACATTTCGAAAACTATCCTGCCATATATATAACACAATTTTCGAACTCACCAGCTCTTGCCCGCAAAATATTATAACGTAAGATTTCTGATTCGAGATCTTCAACTTAAATTTTCTGGATGTGTTAATAACGGAGGAACTCCGTTTCTACCAGAAGAATCGCGTAATTCGTACAAACAATATCGACTTTATGTAGAACTTTTGACTCCAAGATTCCAAAAATTTCTTTAACCATAATTGCAACTTTATTGAATGTTTTTTTATTTTTCAGTTTTTTTTTTGCGATTTTCTCAAAAATAGCTCTAGCGGGGTTTATCTACATATGCACATAAATGCTTATCACTTTTATTTGAAACATTTTTCAATAGGAATATTTGGTGGAGGGGTTGAAGTAGCAATTTTGGTGAAAGCTAAGTGAAAAGCGCATTGAAATCATACCTTACTTTCCGAGATAAATGTGGCTAATTTTATAAGTATGACCAATAATATAGAGAGAGAGAATTTTCGTAAATTGTAAGAAATATAAACCATTCTGTTATTCTGAGATATATCCAAATCCTACAGTTAACAATATTTGTACATATATATTCATGTACAAAATGATTTAAAACAGTTTCTTTGATTCAAATTATTTATTTGAATATCTAGTGTTTTTAGTTTTTATCTAGTAAATAAGTTTGTAATATTTTTGTTTTTATGATTTCGTCCATTTATATTTTATCTAGTGTTTTTATGTGGTCCTATTTTGAAACATGTACTATGCCAGTTTCCCACAATGTGAGATATACATAATTTTAACCTTAAAAATACTACTTGAAATTTTACACCAACTTTGAGCATATACATTATTTAATGTTGGTAAAAATTCATTGTGTTGTTTGTTAAAGCAAGCCTTCCCAGGGTTGGTTCATACAATTTTTAACAGTTTCATGTTTTCTTTAGTTTCATGTTCTGTCTGTCTCTCTCACACTCTCTCTCTCTCACTCTCTCTCTCTCTCTATATATATATATACATAAATCCACTGCGACCTTAAGTGCCAATGTTTGTTTATAGAATGTAGACATTTGTATGGCATGCAATGTGTAGATTTGAATGAGTGTGGGGTGGTAAGTTTAGAGTAAGCCTGGGAATACACACATCAACCACCTCTGTAAGACAAGGGTATAGATTATTATCCGCATTGTTTAATGTATATATGGACGTTCTCCTTCAAGAATAGAGATATAATAATTTATATCTAGGATTGCGATTCTACATAAAGTCGATATTGTTTAAGGACATGTGGTACGGAATTTTCCCTCTAAAAGCTGTGGCCTTCCCCCTTAATAACGCATCCAGCAAATTTAATTTGAAGATCTCAAATCACAAAACTATTGTTATAGCATTTTGCGGGAAAACTATGATACATGGTAGGATAGTCTTCGAAATTTTCATTACCTCAGCTGGCTTACATGAAAAGTAATAATGACTTTTGAAAAAAATAGAAGGGTTCAGAATGATGTTTGACACCATCAAGAGAGCCTTCCCAGAAGAAAGTCCGAGTGGATCCCAATAGACCTGGACCGTAGTAGCCAATCCAGTGTGGATTTTGAGTTCATATTTTTACGCGTGTACGAGAGCTGGTAGGGTGAGATATGACGAATTACAGGACACAAATCTTTGCTATTGCATTGAATCGCCATAATAATATATTCCCGGATCACATTGCCGTGACAAATGTATTTTAGGCATGCCTTAACAACTAAATGTAGTAGATTGTTTTGGGGGGTAGATAGAGAAATTATGATAGAGATAAGTGCACTTATGGTATGCATATTATGTAAGTACTTCAAGGACTTTACACTGTAAAGCTTATAATGAGAACTGGTAGAGTGGCGGTGTATGATAGTTGTTGAACGATTGTGTTGAAAGAGAATTCAATGGGAATTTAATGAGAGTGGAGAGAGTTGAGGGGACGATGTATTGGATCGCCATGAAATATCCAGGGTCACATTGCCATGACATATTTTTAGGCGTGTCTTAACAGCAAACGATCATAAGGCACTGCCTACAAGCTGCACGCCACATGAGACGTGACATGTCTCCCTACCACAAATTCTAGCCGAAGCATCGGTTAATCAATCCACCGACCACATCTGACAATATTGGAAGAAGTAGTTAAGGAATAGTAAGGGGATGTTGATTTTCACTTATTAGTGCACTCGACCATCAAGTCTTTCTCATTCAACAACAAACATCACACTCGTCACTCTGCCAGTTCAGCCTGTCACTTTCACACTACCATACTTTCTCTAAGTTTTACAGCGTAAAGTTCTTGCAGTTCTCATTACTTATATATTATACTTTGTAATAAGTGTATATTTTTAGCACTGTCACAAGTTCTTTATCCATTCCTCAAAAATATCTACTACACCATCCACGAAAAAATCCATAAATATAGAAGAGAATGAATAAAACAGGATGGGAGTTCAGATGATTGCCACGATGAGCGATGCGATATAGGCCTAAAAGCATTAGAAGCCCCTAGAAGGAAATGGTCAGAAACTTTTTCAGAACTGGCTAACAACAACAACTAATCTCCATAGATTGTTGACGATGATGATGGTTAACTATCTCTGTAAGTCCTATACATATTGTAGAGGGAGACTGTTATCATCAGCAGACAACGTTTGTGTTTTGATTTTTCTAGCACCATATTTACATTTTTCTAGTTTTGTTTATGATTATAACCAATAGTATTTCTCTGTGCATTTTAATTTTTACAATAAAGATACAATTATTATGCGTATAAAAAAACAACTTTAACCTACTTCAACTCTCCATGGAGACAATCTAAGCACAGTTTTATCAATGGACAAGTCATAAACACAGAGAACGGTGATACGCTATTGCTAATTATGTCCATGACGGTAAACATATTAATCTTATGCCCACATTATTCCTCCCGTATATTGTTCATTTCCTTTTGATGCCAATACTTTGATGGTCCAAATTCCAGACTTGAAAGAGTGGAAATTTCATTTATAAGGGCTAACCTTTGCCCTGGAAAAAATAATTCGACAATTGTTCTGTTAAATTAATGCCTTTAGGTTTTCTTAATGTTAAATCATTCGCTATGCCTTTAGCAAAACTTCGCATCTATATTTCCCCAGCTTCTTTATTTTCATACCAATCTGGTAGACGAGTATTTGACACCGTTACTGTTGGCGAAAGAATACGCCAATTTTTCTAAAATCTTAGATGGCTAGAACTTAATTAAGAAAAGCAATTACGAATCTGAAGTAAGCAACAAGCATTAATTCCTCTGCAGCAAACAATGAAGTGAAAAAACTTTTAGGTTTATATTGAACGGTTTTATAATTATTTTTTAATTTATATATTAGGTTAAATAAAAAATTAGAAAGATACGGGATACAAGGGAAAATTAACAGGTTTTTCAATGAATATCTAAGAGGAAGAAGACAGTACGTTTGTCACAATGGTAATAATTCTGCGATAAAACAAATTAATAGGGGCGTTCCTCAAGGATCTGTGCTGGGGCCGCTGCTTTTCTTAATTTTTATTAACGAAGTAGGCGAACAAGTGCTTTGTAAAGTAATTCTCTATGCGGACGACACTACTCTAGTGACAAGAAGTAATAAAACAAAGCTAGCCTTCAATATTGCACAGGATAACCTGAAACAACTCAAAACATGGATCGCAAAAAATGAATTAATCTTAAATGAAGAAAAAACATTCACTAAAGAATTTACGATTAAACGTCAAGAAAAAAGTACAAGTACTAATTTCCTTGGAATCATACTTGACTCAAGTATATCATGGAAAAATCATATTAGTGAATTAAATAGTAAACTATCGAAAGTTCTACCTGTTGCGAAGTCTAAAAGACGAATTACGGGCTGAGACGTTAAGAACCTGCGTACTTTGGTTTATTTCACTCCAAACTGTCTTATGGGATAGTACTATGGGGAGGAGCGCCTGACGCTGTAACCACATTCAGACTGCAAAAGAAGGCAATAAGAATCATTTATAGAAAGCAACCAAGAGATAGTTGTAGAAAATTGTTCCAGACTCACAAAATAATGACCCTGACCTCATTGTATATTTTTAAGTGTCTGGTTAATCTAAAAGGAAAGAAAAATATGGAATGTAGAGGAGATAAACACTCTTACAATATTAGAAATAAAAATAATCTACACTTACCAGTGAGAAGATTGGCGAAGTCGGAGTTAGCTCCAAGTGCGATGACTGTAAGATTGTTTAACAAACTGCCGAGGGAAATAATGGGTCTGAAGACTGAACCATTTAAGAAAACGTTAAAACATTTCTTTAAGGAAAACAGTTTTTATAAAATAAATGAGTTTCTGGAAGAGAAGTGGGCGCTGGGACACTTCAGGATAGACTAAATACAGTGTTGGATAGTGTTTATTTTCTAGTGAGAACAAAGTGCAAACATCAGAGCAAGGACTATTTGAACTAGCAACTTATTGTTTATTATGTAATTTTGACGTACCTTATGTTACTTGTTATGTAATTTATTTAGGTAAAATAAAAATAATAATAATAATAATAAT
>JAAEAF010012699.1:0-16619 GCA_011037195.1 Triatoma infestans
TTCCTTATTACATCGACATATTTTTTATTTTGGCAACTTTGTAAAATGGCGGTTAGTATCAAGTTACATTCTGCGAATTAAATTTTTTTTTTTTTTTTTGAAATTTACAATACCTAACCCCATTCCTCCCCCATAACTGCCCTTAAATGAATTTGCCCAGAGAAATGTTTCAAATAAAAGTTGTAGATCTTTGTATGTGTAGTTGATATACGAAGTTTGGAGAAAATCGTCGCAGTCATTTTTGAGAAAAACGCAAAAAAGTAAAACAACCCACTAGTAAAGTGGTACTTCCGGTTGAAAAATTTTGACAGATAAAATACTGTCAGATCCCATGGTGATACCTAAACGGAATATCCAATTTTAACTTTCTAGGGTTTTTCGTTTTTAAGCTATGCTGTTCATATATATATACAGACACAGACCCTTTGCTAATGACCCTTTGACCCCACATACAGGCCATTTGCTAAAAACCATGTTTTTGGACTCAGGGGACCTCAAACGGATATTTCCTGTGAAAACTCGATATCGAAAATTTGACACGATTAAAATACTTCCTCTTACTAGGAGTAAGAGAAAGTAAAAGAAATTAAAGGAAAACAAAGTCAATAAAATCACAATAATGTATAAATATTGTACGCGCATAGGCGTGTACTCGGGAGCGTATAAGGATAAGCGCTTAGTGAAGCACGCAAATCCACTAGGATGCATAAAGGTAATTATTTACAAAGAGTAACAAAGAAAAGATTTGTATTTTCTTACCTTGAAGATGCGGTCAGATGAGCGAGAAGTATATGCTGAGCTGGAGAAACTGTGAAGCATGCTACGAAGCGTAAAAGGTATAAAGGAGGCTGTGTATATATTGTAAATAAGTCCTCTTGGAAGCTAGTTAGAGGAAGAGATGAAAAATCTGTGTTATAAGCACAATACACCCGAGGAGGTAGTGAATCTTAACAAAGAAGCAGTTTAGGATGAAGCAGTTAAGATTTTGATGCAGTAGAACAACACAAATTTATTTTCACTGGAAGAGAACAAGCAGGCAAGTGACGAAAAAAGGATGTCTTAGCAAAAGAAAAGGGACGGCCATGAAGGGGAAAGCAACTTCCGGTAACGCGAGACTAGGCGCGAATCACCCCTACACGCCAGAAAATTGGATGGAGAGAATTAAAGGGCTGAAAGCAGGATGTCTGGCCGGGAAAGTTATAGTACTACTGACAGATAAACCTTGCAAGACGACGGAACAAATATAAATATGGTACATATTCAATAATATTACTGTCCAACCTTTCTGTAATTGACACTTCCTGTTAAAACATTGAAATATGCCCACCACTAAACTAATTAACTAAATAAATAAAGATTGAATATAATATTATTAAAATAATATAAGTTGCCAATTAAGCCTAACACTTCATTCATCATTTTAATGAATGTTTAAACATTCGATATTAATATTGATTTAAACAATTTCAATATATATTATTTCACACTTAAATAGACATACTTCCTCTTGCTTTTAACTATATAACTAACTAGTTAATACAAATAATAATATATAATATTTTATAAAAATTACTGTTAAATATCCGCCATTATTAATACGTTGAAAAAATATAATAAAATACAGCTTTCTTTACACTTTTAATGAGTTAATAATATTAAATTATCTAGTTTATTTAATTAGGAAGTGGTTTTTATCTAAAAACAAAAAAAAAATATATAATTTGTAATTGACAGGTGAAAGAATTTTTCACTAATTAGAAATTATAGGCTGTTTTACCGTGATTGACCGGAAGAGGTTTTTTTTAAAAGGGTGTACTTGTACGAGGTTGCGCCTTACTGCGTGAAAATGATGGTTTTTAGAAATTGCTTTGTGGAAGTGTATACTAGTATCCAATTGTAGGTTTCCTTTCTGATAGGGGGTTGAAGAGTTTTGTTTTTGATCACGCTTATAGTATATCAGGTTACCTTCTATGGAAGATTGGGTCCGTCTGGTGTGATACTTGGCGTGATTATCTCTGTTGTTACACGAACGGTTCCAGAATGGATGGTAAGTCTAGGGGCTGCGGTCTATTTTGAGACGGGAGACTACTTGGCAGTGCCTCCTGGACCACTGTTTTCCAGGCTAGGGTTTATGCTATTCTTTGTTGTATTTTGGATGAGTGAGTGCGCAACACTAATTTGAAAGGTGTTTTTTTTTTCTTACGCCAAGTTTTAGCCATAATTGTTCTAGCAGCCCAATTATAATTGTGATCTACAGCGTCATTCCGAAACGCCTGAGGTTTAGTACTATATTAATTTTGCGGCGTACCAATAGGTGGTCCTTGTCCATTTTCTCGCCACTATTGCAAAGGGGACAACCGGGAGAGTCTTTAATCCCAATTCAGTGGAAGTAACTTTGAAGATAGTCATGTACTGCTGTCAGTCTGAAGTTGGCTACAGGTCTGGTGGAATTGCTTCCCTCAGTAGGATATTCTATGGTCTTCCCGTTGCCTTCCCTACTTGTTCCAACTTGAGAGCAGTTTCGACCTTATGTTTTATTTCGGCCACAGCCGGCAGTAGGTTACACTTTCATAGGATTGCGTTAACCTCGACCCCTCCTTTGGCAGTTCATCAGCCAGCTTATTCCCGTTTTCACCACAGTGACTCGGAATCCACTGGTATACTATTTTCCAACCTTTTTTTGATAAGGCCGGTGATCATTCTTTTAACTTCGTTTGTAGTATCATGCATACTAGGCGAGGGGCTGCTCAATGCAAATAGTGCGGCCCTCGAATCGACAAGGAAAACAACTTTGTTTTTCTGTATATTTCTCATCTCCGATATGTCAAGTGCAGCTTTTAATGGACTGCTTCGACATGTTAAGGATTGCTTCGATTTCAGCATCGAATTTAGAGCACCTTCTCCCGAAGGCAGCTTTACCATTAAATAGTGGACAGTGACAGTGAAAGGTGTTTACATATCTTATGGATTGTTCTAAAAGACTGGAAGAGCTTTTTTCTTTAAAGGAGGTACTTCTATCTGGGTAACAGATAAGTCTGTCTAAGATGCTCATTGGGGGTCCAGGCAAGGCTTTTAGTGAAGGGATGCTGTGTCTTTCACGGACGTTTCTCAGGCATTTGTTTGGTTTTCTCACTTGGCATTGCCGCTTAAGGAGACATCTTTATACAATGGGGCTCATACCGGACCCTTTTTGGGGGGTTGTTAGACGGAGGAGGAAATATGCATACATATCCACAAGATTTTCATTAAACGTACAGATGCCTCTTGCCTATGGTTTTAGTATCAGATCGGTTGGTTACATTGCTGACCGTATGACAGCGCTAAGGTTAATAAATATTTGATATTATTATTATATAAAATTATTATTGTTTACTTTTTATTAATGAAAATATTTATTATTTTACCATAATAAAGTATTATTTTGTTTATATTCATCAAGAGCTATAAAAACAAAACAAAACAGGAGATTTATTTATTTATTCTTACCGAATATGGTAACTATATCTGTGTGTGTGTGTTTTACTACCCACACGTATTGTGGTTTAATGTGTACGAAATAATGGCTATCCAATGTGTTGAGGTTCTTTGGTTTCGCTTCCTGTTGTGTTTTGGTTATCGAATTTATATAAATGTATATTCTGATTCTTTTTTTTTTCTTTTTTTTTTAAAGAATAATAAATATTGTTTCAATTTTTCAAACTGATTATTATCTAGACAATGATATTTTCTTTAATATACTTGTGTGGAATATTTTTATGTTTTGATATAACACAATATTTTGTAACAGATAGATTTGGTGATTTCTTTTTATTATTATTATTATTATTATTATTATTATTATTATTATTTTGAAGTTTATTGCGATCTAACTCTTGTGTAGCGTCTGAAAACCGGAAATGATGAATTTTGTTAGTAGTATAGAATAAGGAAGGAACCTTTCTTACGTTTATCTAAAGCAATACAGGATGAGCCCTTCTTATCATGTCTGCAGATTTATTTACATTGAATCGTCGTCATAATTCAATATATCAGCTTAAAATTTAAACTAAAATAAGGTTTAGTGCTATTTAGGAACTTATGGAAGCCATTATGAATTGTTTCCAGATTTGTGATGACCATTGGGGCAGAAAAATTACTTTCTCATTATCTATAAATCACCAGCTTTCTTTCACTAATCTGTGAAAAATTACATTATTATTATTTTTTGCAAACCATTATTGGTTCTCCAGTAAGGTAGTTCGATCTTTGAAATTATATTTTAACCTGAAATAAATGTTCTGAATTACGCTGAATATGAAACAAATATTTTTTGTGATTGGTGTGAATTTGTGAACAAAAATATTTTAAAAACCGAAATATCGCAGGACGCTCGAATTTGAAATTCCAGCTAAGTACCACCACTGCATCTGACACAAGAATTTTGGACAAAATCCATCAACTGAATGTTACTGAATGGTTTTTTTTTTTCCCAAGTATTCGTGATTTTCTTGAAATTTTTCTATACTAAACGTTGTATACTAACTACTCATATGGGGCGAGAGTGTTGGTGTAGTGGTTATGAGCTTGGCTTTGTAAGTGGGAGGTTCCCAGTTCGAATCCCGGCGTATAACTGCTAAATTTTATATTCATTTAAAAAAATGTTTATAATAAAGTAGGTGCTTCCGCCCACCGTCCACGACACATAATTTGGTAAATTGAGCGTTAAGCCCGCCTGCAAAAATAGGCATTGCTACTAATCTATATTTCACATAAATGCCTATCACTTTTATTTGAAAAATATTTTCCGGAAAAGTGGGAGAGACAGCATTAAGCTTTCCTTTCAAATATCCTTTCAGTACAATATTTCGTTCGACTACCTACAAATATAATATTAAGACTCACTAGAAGCAATACTTGAAATTCAAATTTAAAGAACATCGGTTAACCAGAAATATGAATTTAAATGATTTCTTTTTTGGAATTTTCTCAAAAACGGCTATAACGTTTGTTATTTTTAAACTTGGGACACTAATACTACTAAGATAATATAAACTAATGCGCAGATATACAAATGTATCACTTTTATTTGAAATATTTGTCCGGAAAAATGGATATTTTTTTGGAGGGGGGGAATATGTGACGTTAAATTTCAAGTACGTATAATTGTTGTGGTTGGTTTCCGCAGAGTTGGAAAGCATCACAGATATTTTCCGTGATAACGTGCTTCTTTTTATGGTCACCGACCGGTTTCCGGGTGTTCGCCCATCATTAGGCGAATGTATAAACTTTATATAAACTGAATTTGCTCTGTGCAAGTCCTCTGTTGTTTTCACATTGTTTTGACAAAACATCCTGATGAATGGGCGAACGCCTAAAATCGGTTGATGACCACAAAAAAGGAAGCAGGCTATCATGGAAGATATGTCTAATTCAACCTATCTATTATTATACTTTGTTTAATTGGCGCTGTCTTACTTGAGAACTTATTTGAACTACATCTCTATATTTATGTAAGCGTGTTTGGATACAAATTTCGAGTTTAAAGAAAAATATTTCTATCTACTCTAATCTAGAAACCATTGTGCACCCCGAATAGGCATCTCACATCAGCCCTGTATCATCAAAAAACGCCAGGGCTGAGGCGAGTAAAATTTCTGATCCCGCCTTCGGCTCCAAATTGTAGACGCCAAATTTCAGGAATCGCCTGCGAGCATAGTGAACGGCACTCTCCAAGAGGGTAAAACGGTGTCTCATCCTTTTGTCCACATTTCCTGCAAAGTGGAATCGCAGAAAGACCCTTATTATGCATACGTTTCCTTAAAAGGCAATGACCTGTCACTAGGGCAGTAATTCTCCTTACCTCCACTTTCGTTCTGCCGAGGATATAGTTTGTGCGAGTCTTTGAGGGGTCCTCCAAGGAAAATCTTAGAGTTCCTCAGCCCTGCAATAAGAAAAATATTTACAGCTGGTATTTCGTTTCAGTTATATCTATGAAGATTGTACTAAGACTGATCTCATCCCGACTAAGGATGAGATTACACAACCCTGAGTTACAAGTATCTCAATCTTGCGATAAAATAATATTTAAAAAAAAATTGTAGAAGCAACAAACAACATGTGTAACAGAAACATTAAATTGAAGTGAACTTGGTGAATTTGCTTTGACGATGGATGAAAATCCGAAACCGGTCAGGAAAAATATAAATATGCATGCTACGACGGATAAAATACCAGATGTTATCCAGCATTGCGGAATCCACGTATTCAATAAAAATATTAACTTTAGATTTTTTTAACTAATTTAGATTAAATCATTCAAAAAGTTCCTTTAATGGTGGATATTACCACCTCGGGTTTCCAACTCCCATTTATAGACATCATCAGGTTAGCCACCTATTCTTCGATAATTCACCTATCATTCTCCCACAAAAGCGTAGATTCTCTGAGAACCAGATTCAGTCCTTGTTTAACACTCCTCTAAAACTCATTCCAAAGATTTTTAGGCAAGGCTTAGGTGGCATTCTTGAAGAAAATTTCACTTGTATGAAAATGCAGTTACACAATGCACTGCAAACAAGATTGTTCTTTCCAACACTGAATTCAACTTAACTCGGAGCTCCTATTTATCAGTTTGAAAAAAGTGCTGGCAAAACTAAACTCGCTAGAGTGTTAAACATCTCAAAGAATGTTTTTTACTTTCTCTTTACACCTAGTAAGAGGAAGTATTGTAATCGTGTCAAATTTTCGATATCGAGTTTTCACCGGAAATATCCGTTTTGAGGTCCACCTGAGTGTATGACTGTGTGTATGTATGTATTTGAACAGCATAGTTCAAAAACAAAAAAATCGTAGAAAGTTGAAACTTGATATTCCGTTTAGGTAACACCATGGGATCCGGCAGTAGTTCAGCGGTCAAAAATTCCTCAACCGGAAGTAGCACTTTATTTAATGTTTTTTTTTTTACTTTCTTGCGATTTTCTCAAAAATGGCTCCTACGATTTTCTTGAAACTTGGTATATCAACTACATATACAAAGATCTACAACTTTTATTTAAAACATTTCTCTGGAAAAATTCATTTAAGGGCACTTTTGGTGGAGGGGTAGGGTTAAGTTTTCTTCTAAAGTGCTATTTCAGTTTACTATTCAATTCTGTCATCTAAATAATATTAATTAGAATTGAATGGTTGTTGAAATTCTGAGTTTGCAAAAAAAAAAACCGGATGATTGGAAGTGCGTTTTTACTGAAATATATTTTTCAGTTTTCTGGTATTTTCTCGAATACGGCTCCAACGAATTTATGTGAACCAGCAATGAAGAACTACACATATAAAGAGCTACAACTTCTATTTGAAACATGTCTAACTGGTGAAGTCAATTAAGGGTTTTTTTTTCGGGAAGGGGTGGGGTTATGTTTTTTTCTAAAGTGCTACCATAGTTGATTATACAAATACAATTCTACTATCCAAATAAAATTAATTAGAAATAAATTTATGACCAAAATTGCGAGTATCAAGAAATATTAATAAACCGGAAGTGCGCTTTTACTAAGCATTTCTTTAAGTTTTCGATGAACTCCATTGAATTTCATTTAATTTGGTTTAGTATACTAACTATAAAATTTGTCGATTACTATTTTAAAAACTGGCATAAGAGAAAGTTGTGTGAGTGTTTCACACCAGATTTTTTTTTTTTTTTTTTTTAGTGGTCTTTAATTTTAGTAGAAATAATTTGTTATAGCCAAATGTCCAAACCAATTCATTACCTTTCCAATCATAATAACACTGTATTCTATCAATGTCTTGAAATTTACATACAATCACTAGAAGATACGCCATTAATATTTCTTTCCAATATATTTGATAAATTATCGAATAAATAAATATAGATATATTTTTGTTTTTATCTAATATAGGGAGACGATATTAATCAAAATATTCACTTAATCATCCGTTACATTTTAATGTTCGCTTAACATGTTTATAATTTAGTGTAAAAGTACCGCTATAGATAATTGGAATCTTTCAAAACAGAAGATAATTGAACCTTCTTCAGGCTCAAGGTTCTCCTTTTTTAAGTTTTTTTTTTTTTTTAAACCAGAATGTACACAAAAAATTTGTAAATTTTACCTGTTTTGTTGCTTCTACAATCTTTCTTTTTTTTTTTTTTTTAAATATTATTTACGCATTTTATAGATAGTTTAGGATTTTGTTTGTTTGTCTAGGTTATTTTATCTACAATTTTTATTTTATCCCACCGTAATTTGATGGGTTATGCAAGAATGGTCACGAGGTTGTGTTATCTCATCCTTAGTCGGGTTGAGATTAGTCTTATTCCAATATACGTACATAGATATAACTGAAACGAAACAAGGTGAATCCTTCAAATGATAATACGTATATTGAGCAGCCAGTATTGGTTCCCAATGTGTGAGTTGGCGCGGCATTATTTAAAGACTATTATTATAGTTGGGTCTGCAAAGCTAGCAGAATAATTGATAATGGTAACAAGATTTGCGTTCATGATTGGTGAAAATCAAGGATACATAAACTTAACACTTCAATCACAATCTATATTTTACGATTTACGTACTTAGTGAACGGAAGACATTTATAGAGAATCAAGTGACTGAGCGCACAGTGATGATGGTGGCAGCGTGATGAATTTAGTATGGTGTAGCGTTGGCTGCTATAAGTCACTTGATGAAAAGTCATATGGCTAATCTAGAACTTTTGCTTGTTTTAACAGTGGTGAGCTAATATGGCTGGCTACCTTGGTATTTTTTTTTTTGAGGGATCTCTACTGAGGCCATTTTATTTTGATCTATTGTATCCCCTCTGGTGCCGAAGATGAGCTGGCTCATCTACAGCACTCTCTCCCGGTTGAGCTCCCTAAAGAATCCCCACCAAATCCTGGAAGGTTCTAGGGTGTGGGTATTTCCTCCTCCCCTATCTGGTAACGGCCCAGACTACTAAATCTTCTTTGAATGAAGGCATCACAGTCTGTGAGGAGATGTATCGGAGTTTCCTCCATGTCCTCACAGAATCTGCATGTGCCACCATCTAGGCAAGCTTCCTGAGGTGTCCCCTGAGTCTGCAATACCCCGTAAGGAATCCCGTAAGAATACGGATCCTGTTCTTACTCAGACTTAATGCAGGCTTTCGACCTTTCCTGGTTATAGCCATCCAGACAGACCTTGGCCTGCCTCAGTCCCGGGATGGTGTTCAAGAGACGAGTTCTTTTCGCCATCTCCTCCTACCTTCGTATACATTCCACCCTTTAAGGTTGATATTCGACCTGCTTACTTTGCAAAGTTGGTCTGCTGTTAAGCCCTGAGAGGCTTTTTATATTAGTTTCTTCTATCTCTTGGTGAGATATAGAGACAGCTTTTAGGTGGGAGATGAAGCTTATTCGTCACAGTTCCTTTATTAAATTTATGGGTGTAGCAGAAGAGGTGATTGCGTAATTAAAATTTGCTTGAAGCCAATGGCTGCGCCTCTGTGCAGTTGATAATGGAACTAGTGGATAGTGGACTTTTATGCAACAAATTTCATAGCTCGATTCTATGGTTCTATGGTGATAGCCAGTTTCCCCTTGTGGCCATCGATCAGTTTTCAGGCATTTGCTCATCTCAGAATGTCATGATTAAAATAATGTTCAATGATAGACTTGCACTGGACAAAATCAGCTTATTATCTTTTACTATTTTATTTATTTATTTATTTATTTATTTCTACATATCCCATATATTACATGTAATGGGATATAACATGTGCTCGGAAATTGTCCACACAGTATGCTCCTCGTGACTAGGCGGCATCACAGGATCAAGCACGCGATCGCAGAGTCTCTTAGGGCTCTTGATTATACCGGCTTTGAGGAAGTGTACGCTGTTGATGATGAGGGCTCTGCGCGATATGCAGATATAGTGGCCTTTAAAAGGGATAGCTGACTAGCGTACATCATTGATCTGACGGTGCGTTATGAAAATAACGATCCACAGCAGGGGGATAAGGTCGACACGGAAAAGCGTGCCATTTGTGGCAAATGTACTACATATCTCTCCGAGAAGTATAGAGATATGTTTGGGGAACGGGACTATAAAGTGCGTGGTCTATGGTTCGGTGCTCGGGGGACTATTCCAAAGAAAACGGTGGAATTCTGGGACAAGGTCGATATAGACCCGAATATATTGCCGAGGCTAACGGAGGAGATTATTATAGACTGTCTAGCCATCATTAACCACCACATCTACAGTTAGACTTTGCGCACACACGTCTGTTGTCGAAAAGTGGAAAACAATAACAAAACAAAATTATCTGTTTCATGATTTAATCTGTGTAATAATGTATTGTTTCCTCTTTCTTTGTTTATGTCAGTTCGATTGATTGGTAAGCTGTGTGTTAGCAACTTGACATTGTCGAGCAGCCCCACTGACAATTCTTTACGAATAAAGTGTTTCTCTCTCTAGTGATAATCATACACATTCTGAAATCAATAAAAAGTTCAACAGTGACAGCCTGATAGCGAATACATTTATTTCAGCTTAGCTTATTTCTTGTTTTAGCTTATTATCTTATTGGCACGCAATTCTGTGATAACATACTATTAATTAAGACATCCTGAAGTTGGGTGAACACCGAAACCGGTCGATTACTAAATTTTTGCAAGCTATCACGGATTAAAATCTATGTTTTTTTTAGAGATTCTAGTGGTGTTTTAGAAAACTCTTCCGCTTTTTAATCTTTATCAACTAAACCATGTGAATATCCAGGATCCATGTAAGGAGGGCAGAATATGCAATACTATCAAATAGATTAATGGTTTTATATATATATATATACATTGAAAAAATCTGGTGTTAAACACTCACAAAATTTTTTCTCTTATTTCAGTTTTCAAAATTGTAATTGACAATCCTTTTTTTAGTAATTCAAAATTCGTCAGAGTTTGTCGAAAACTGAAAAAAACAAAAAAAAACTGTTCAATAAAACCGCACTTCCGGTTTACTAATTTTCTTGAAACTCGGAATTTTAACCATCTGTTGATTTCTAATTAGTTTTGGTTTGGATGGTAGAATTGTATAATCACTATACACATATAATCACGATAGCACTGTAGAGAGAATCATAACCCTACCCCTCCCCCAAAAGTGCCTCAAGTTTCTCTTCAAATAATTAGTAAGGGTAAACAAATCTTATAAACTGTTTTTCTACTTAAAATTTTTCAAAATCTCCTGAAATAATCCAAAGAATCTTTTGTGATTTGATTTTTTTTTTTTATCCAAATTTGCTATGAAATGAGATATCTAATATTGTAATAATTCTCCTTGTTTATTGCCTTATTAGGGAAACAAAGTTTAAATGCCGGAATGTTTTTAACTTTATGAATAATTGTTTGTAAGTATTATTATTTCTATAAAAAAAAAAAAAACTTGAATCGAGATATTTCCGAACCTTAAGCAAAGTTCAAAGGTTATATTGATCATTACCGTTATTTTTTTTGGGCTTTTATTACTTTTTTTAATGAATAAATGGCAATCTGTAAAAATTTCCTGAAAGCAAGTGTAATGGAATCAGATATTAGATGTAATGGAATCGTTTGATGTGTGATTCCTGGAGTAGCAGATGTCTTGAAGAGGGCGGAAGTTAGTTTGAGAGATTTGGAAGTTAGTGCTCGAATTATTAAACGGTTTTTTATATAAAATTAAACTGTATTTTAACAATAATTTAAACGTGATAAATGGTAACTAATAACTATAATAAAATACTTAATAATAAATAGAAGATAAATAGCTGATAATTTTGAATGGTTAAAATAACGAACTAAAGTGCACAACTACGAGAGTGAATTGCCGTTCGTGTATAGTTTGGTCGTAGATGATATAATAATCCTCTCGTCGTATATCATAGGGCTTTTATATACTGTTGTTCGCACTCACACCAAGATATCTGTCTTAGTGTGCGGCCTTGTGCGACCTTCGTAGTTTTCTGACCTTATTTAGTGGCCATACTTATCGCGGTGCCTGCCTTTTGATGTGAGAATTGATGAAAAGGCTTTGTTGTTTGTTTGGTTGACCGCGGCTGTCGGCGGCCAACAGTGTTACTGTTTTCACCTTTTGTAAATTATTTCTTTGGCGTACTTTGCCGATGTCAATGACTTTGCCATGTCATTACACAAGTATTATCGGTGAAACTTAGTCAGAAAGTCTGTTGTGAAACTTAGATGGTTAAAACCTGGGCCTGGATTTTCATTCTAGTCCCAGTGGTAGGTATTCTTTAGGGGTAGCTATATGGGCCCGAGTGGGCTTTGGATAGCGTAGGGTTTACTTCCCTCCCCTTTTGGGAATAATAATAATAATTATCGGTGAAGACAACTCACTGCATAATTATAAAGTTAACATTGTTAGTAAAGAATTTTTCAAATGTTTAATAATTAATTTAATATGAGAATCAAATCCAAGACTTTACAATGTTAAAAGCCACATCCATATTTCGACGGGCCCTTCGGTCAAGTGTGAATTGCTTAACACAGACTGAACAAATATAGATATTATTATTCTCTTGAAATTTTTAGTTGTATAATGGTTATGAGAAAGTGAGAGAGAGAGTGAATTAGAGAGAATGAATTTAGGAAAATAGAAATATACACTAAATGATACACACTGAATACACTGTATATAGAATAAAACACTCAAACTGCAAGGACTTTATAGTTAAATAGAAGTTAGGTAGCGAGAAATATAAAGAGACAGACTGGCTGTGTAACTAGGTTAGGTTAGGTTGCTGACTGGATGTTTTGTTGTAAACTATCGTAAAAACTTTTCTGAATTCTTCGTCTGTCGCTCTATTTATATGAACTGAACTCTCCTTTCCTAGTCTAGCCTAGGTGGGGAGTAACTAAACTTTGATTCATTTAATGTGTGCTTCTCCACTCTTCGGATCCTATGAATCCTCAATAATTCGGATCCCATTATATTTGTTTTTATATTTTCATATTTTTTTTTTTCATTAACCCTTATTTTTTTTTCCAACCTGTCTTTTAATTTTAGTAAAAATCAATATTACGCAATGGAATATTTGAGAAGTTTAATTAGTTTAATATTTTTAGGTCATGTCTTTAGAATATTTCTTCTTCTTCAGCCTGGGGATGTAACTTATTGGGCTATCATTATAAACAGTTGAATTGATTTTTCTTAAAGATATATCTGAACCCAACACTTGAACGTTAGTTGGACGTTTCATAGTTTCGATTTACAAATATTACCCAATTGTAAATTTCACATATAACTTGGAAATGTGTATATGTGTATCCGAAATAAAACACAAAAGTCGTATGTTTCCGGTAAACCGATTTGCTTCAAATTTGGAATCATTTAATATTAATTGCTTATCAATATTAAATGACAATATCATCAAATTTGGATGCTTGTTCGTTACTGTCTAGGCTGCAGTGCAGACTTGGAACACATTGCAGTACTTTCATGGTTTCTCTTTTACATTAAGGTGTTTTTTAATTTTTAAGCTTTTACGACATCCACACGGTCAAGTAAGCCTCTTACTTTGATTATAACAGAGTTGCTGAATGAAGATAAACGACTATCTAGGGCCAGATCTTTTCTTTTATCAATTAGAATTGTAATTAAAGAATTCCACGAATTGCAAACTTTAAAGTTGCATGTGAATTCAAATAAGATTTATTGCTTACTCTTACTGCTAGTAAAGAGGAAGTACTGCGATCGTGCCAGATTTTCGAAATTGAGTTTCGACAGGAAATACATGGTATATGTTTTCACTCAAAAACGAAAAGTCTAGGAAGCTCAAAGTTGATATGCCGTTAGGTACTACCACCGCAACAGTCACTTTGTTTGATGTGTTGGAACAAACCTCTAATATTGTCCTCCTTAAGTCCGGACGGAGCATTTTAAAGTGTTTTATTTTTTTTTAAGTGTATTTTATGTTTTTTGTATTTAATAAATATTTTCAAAAAAAAAATCTGGTATGAAACACTCACACAACTTTCCCTTACTCCTGTCTCAAAATTATAATTGACGAAGGTTATAGTTTGTGTACCAAAAATATAACGAAATTCGTAGAAAACTGACAAAACTGTTCAGTAAAAGCGCCACTTCCGGCTTACAAAATTATCTTAAAACATGGAATTTTGGCCATCTATTTATTTCTAATTAATTTTGTTTGGATGATAGAATTGTATAATCAACTATGATACCACTTTAGAGGAAGCTGTAACCCCATCCCTCCCTTAAGAGTGCCCTTAAATGAATTTTCCCAGAGAAATATTTTAAATAAAAGTTATAGATCTTTGTATGCTTAGTTTATATATGAAGTTTCAAGAAAATCGTCAGAACCATTTTTGAGAAAATTGCGAAAAAGTGAAAAAAAAAAAATCATTTAGTAAAGTGGTAAAGTGAAAGCACTTCCGGTTGCCCGATTTTTTCAAACTCGGAATTTCAACAACATAATTAATTTTTAATTAACATTATTTAGATGATAGAATTGTCTAATAAACGGAAATAGCACTTTAGATGAAAACCTAACCCCATCCTTCCCCCATAAGTGCCCTTAAATGAATTTTCCCAGACAAAATGTTTCAAATAAAAGTTGTAGCTGTTAGTATGTGTAGTTGATATACCAAGTTTAAAGAAAATCGTCGGAGCAATTTTTGAGAAAAGTCGCAAAAACGTAAAAAAAAAAAAAAAAAAAAAAAAAAAAACTAGTAAAGTGGTAGTTCCGGTTAAGGAATTTTGACAGATAACGCACCCTTCAGATCCCATGGTGATACCTAAACGTAATATCAAGTTTCAACTTTCTAGGGTTTTTCGTTTTTGAGCTATACTGTTCACATATGAGTACACACACACACACACACAGTTTGCTAAAAACCACTTTTTTGGACTCAGAGGACTTCAAAACGGACATTTCCGGTGAAAACTGGAAGTCGAAAATTTGACACGATTACAATACTTCCTCTTGCGAGTGTAGGGGTTTTGGGTGAACCCCCACCACTCATCCACTCTAGCGGAGAGAAACAGCCCCTCTCGCTCAGAGAGGAGAGGCTCGGCCAGTGTATATATATATATATATAAGAGATGGACAGTCAGAGATCATTCTGTGAATTCAGTTTTACACATCAGACATCATTCTGTTGATTTACACATCAGTTTAACATCACTCCGTACATATCATTTTAGCCACGTCAGTCTGTCAGTGCATTACAGTTCTAAACTCTAAAGTGTAAAGTCCTTGGCAGTCAGTCATATACATATATATCAAATTATATATCTAAAACCAAATCTTAAGGTGTTATTTATCACTCATTATCGACAACCAACATCTCCTCACAACACCCTTACACTAGGAGGAATAAGAGAAAGTAAAAATTCTTTCTAAGATAATTCATTTAATTATGCTCTTCATCATATAGACGTTATCTACGAAAACAAAAACAGATATTGTAAGTGGCGTAGTAAAAATTGATCAACTTTATATTTTTAAAGTACAATTTTTTTTTTTCTCTCTTTGTAATAAATAAATTTAGCGGAAAATTGAAAATAAATAAATAAATAAATAAAACATACATCTGAGGAACACGTCCAATAAACGACCTTCCTAATCAAGGTTTAATTTGAAATAGCCAATAAGTCATGCTAGTTAGATAAAACCATTGTAAATATAAACATTTATAGGGTTAATAATAATAATAATTTACTAAATTTAATTAATCAAAACAAGGAGTGGAAAAAATTCAACACTCGTCCTTTACATGTAGTAAAAAAAAAAAAAAAAAAAAATTAGTACAAATAATGAGGCCAAAATCGTGATGTTTTTCTATTACGAACTAGGAAATATAAAGAAATGTACTTATATGTATCCATGGAGGTCAATATATTCCCACTTTTTTAGTTGTAAAGTACGTATATACAATAATTATACTGGACATCTTTTAATATAAAAGATTAATGTATTTTTAATTGTATTTCTAATTTAGTTAATATTAATATAAAACTAGATCAAAATAGATAAGAATAGTTACATTATAGTTAAAGCACGTTTTTTTTTTTTTTTTATTATTATTTCTATTATTGTAAAAACTTGTCTTAGAGAATTCTTTAGATTTTTATAATTGTCCACGCCAGTCGCCAACAAGTCAAGGTTGGACAACCTGTTGGTTATTATTAGATTATTGTAACAAAATATAACATAAATAATAGTAATAATAATAATAATAATAATAATAATTTTTTATTATCTATTTATAGTAATAGTAAATTTAGTACTTAACTTTTAATGTATCGTATTATAATAAAAGATTGATTTATAAAATTCTGTACAGATTTATTGCACTTTGAACTTTTATAATTTATTACTAATTTATTGTTTTATTATTCAATACTTCGAATAATCACATACTTTTTTTCTTTTTTTTAAAGCGCTTATATATCCTACGTGATATAATATGGAAGCAAAAGGCTTCTACGTTTTGTGTATAAGTTTGATTGAATCCATTTTAAGGTAAAAAAACAATGTATTAAAATGAAATTATGTAATAATTGATCGATGTTTAAAAAAAAAAAAAAAAAAAATCTGGTGTGAAACACTCAATCAAACAACTTTCTCTTACT
>JAAEAF010012701.1:0-17466 GCA_011037195.1 Triatoma infestans
AACAAGAGAACTGATATTTCTTCTTTCGCGGACGGTCTCCAAATTTTGAGGTTCACATTAATTGCGAGGAAACTTTAATTTTCTCATACTTTAAAACCCACTGACAACTTTCATAGTAATTATTAAATTTCTCTACTCAATCGTGACTGGTTGGCTTATTTTTTTTCTTTTTTTCTTTTTTAACTTAGATAGACAGTGATTTAATAGCATTTCTATTTGTTGGCAGCTTTAGTTATATACTGTGATTAAAAATTGTTCAATTATCATAATTCGTCATACATTTCATGTACAAAGACATTACATAAGAAAAATTTAATTCAATCAAATATGAAATCACTTCATGCTTACTGCTGAATAATCAACATTGTTCACATATATTTAAAAAAAAAAAAAAAAAAAAAGGAAAAAAATATATACGTATATAACAGTTTCAGTCAATATGTCTTCTTCCTTAATGGAAAGTTTAATGATCCATTTGAAGACTTGTCATTTAAAGAATTAAAAGTTAGAAATGAGAAGAGACAGAAAGACATTTAATAGCCGATTACAACATACGATGATCACTAACTCAGACAGATATGTACAAGATTGTTACATAGCCTTGTCCAGGAACTACATGTCATGTTTAGAGTAGATCTAAACCAGTCCAACAATATAAGACAGAGAAAGTGGAATGCTAACATTAGCTTCACCTAAAAAAAAACATAAAACACCTAACACTAACATTTAATATTAAATTATTTCATAATTGTTATTTCAATTGGTTATTTATCAAAACAGTGAATAAAGCTTTTAAAGCTAAATAAAGCTTTAAATACTTTAAAATTTTAAATAAACCTTTAAAAATACTTTACTCACTTATGGAATATTACATTTTTCTGCGATCACATTAAATTAGTTCTTAACTTATTCGAATATAGAAAAAAAAAAAAAAAGTCTGGAAACACTCATAGACTCACTTATATATACTCTTACTGTAATTACACAGTAATAACAGAAAAATTTTCTTTCAAACTCCAAATCTCGAACTCTATATGTTTATTTGTCTTGTAATGTTATATCAGTAATAAAATACAAAACTTAATAAAACCATTTTGGTATAACCATAAAACCCTTGCAACAAAACAGAAAGGAACATTATTTTTAGGATATCAGTGAAAGACGTTTGGGGGGGGAGGTGTGTTTGTCTTTTAAGTGCTATCATAGTTGATTATACAATTCTACAATAGAATATAAACAAAATTAACTAGACATTGATAGATTGGCTAATATTCCAAGTTTCAAGATAATTAGTAAACCGGAAGTGCGCTTTTTACTGAACAGTTTTTCCAGTTTTCGACGAATTTCATTAAATTTGGTGCCCAATCAATAAAATTTGTCGATTATATTTTGAGAACTGGAGTAAGAGAAAGTTGTGTGAGTGTTTCACACCAGATTTCTTTTGTAATATAACAATGGTTAAAAATTTTAAGATTTAAATACTGGTGTAAACTTATATTGTATAAGTGATATTGAGGTTCGGTCAAAGAAAATTTTTTTTCCAAATTTCACCGACGCTTCAGCAAACGTAACCAACATCAAAACATCAACTGTTGTAACTGTTTAGGTAAGACTTAAAGACCAGGCAACATAAGGGTATTTGTTAATGCCTTTCCCGTATTTTTAGTTTGAAGGAAAAGGATTGTGAGATTTGGTCTTTTTAAAAAATAAGAAAACTTAAATTCTTGCCAACGTTTTGACAAATATATTGTCTTTTTCAAGGCATAAAAAAAAACAAAAAAACTATCAAATAATTTTCAAAACATAACAAACTTAAAAACTTATATATAAATTTGGAAAATAAAAAGTTGAGAACACTTCAACATCACAGAGAATAGTGAACAAACAAAAATTCATTTCAAAAATTTTTTAAGTTTTGAAGATTATTTGATAGTTTTTTTTGTTTTTTTTTTATGCCTTGAAAAAGACAATATATTTGTCGAAACGTTGGCAAGAATTTAAGTTTTCTTATTTTTTAAAAAGACCGAATCTCACAATCCTTTCCCCTTCATATAAGAACGGTCGAGAAGAATTTCCATTTTTAGTTTGTTTTGGTTCACAAAAAAATATTGATACTGCCCCGCATCTGAATATATCTCGTTTGTAAATTTCAGAAATGAAGTTATCACCGGAAATGCAGGTTTTGGAGTCTCCGATGCCCAACAAAGAGATTTTAGCGAATGATTTCTTAGTCGGTTTGGTGTAAACAAAATATCTAAAACTAAAAATAACAGAATGCCCAAACTACGTATGTATTCCGTTTAGTTATCATTTCACGTGAGATACACAAGTTCCCCATCATTGCCAACGGCCATACCACGTTGAATACACCGGTTCTCGTCCGATCACCGAAGTTAAGCAACATAGGGCGTGGTTAGTACCTGGATGGGTGACCGCCTGGGAACACCGCGTGCTGTTGGCACTTAATTTTTTATGATTATTATATTTTGTTTGCTTTTTCCCTTTTTACTTTCATATTATGATGAAGTATAGCAATCGTGCCAAATTTTCGAAACTAAGTTTTTTACTATGAAGACAGTAGGAAAATAATATGTTTTTAGCAAATGGTATGTACGTATGTGGGTGTGTGTATGTGTGAGAGACAGAATATTATTAACCACTATAATGTGCTATTTCACTAAGTTATATGGTTTTAGAATTTATAGATTAAGAAATTTTGTTTTAAATATTGTAGGATGTGGGAGAAATTGTGTTGGCTGCCGCTAGAGCTGCAGAGACAGGTTACAGAGACACTCAGGTTAGTTTTCCAAAGTGTGTGTAAGTTGTAAGTGGTTTCATGTTGTTAACACTTAAAAAGTTGATTACTTATATAGTCTCAGAGACATTTTCCGTGGTAGCCTGATTCATTTTGTGGTTATCGACCGGTTTCGGGCGTTCGCCCATCTTCAGGATGCGTTTTTCAGACAGTGTGACAACACAGACTCGCATAGAGTAACTTAGTTCCACACTAACTGAGGTGTATTTTTTTAAAAATACTAAACTCTTAAACTAGGTAAAGGGATGTGGCCAGATGGGTGGGAAAACACGTGTTTGGGTTGTTAAAGGGCAAATTCTTTTCTTACAGTGGACACAACACGTGGGGGTCTAATCTTTAAACTCTGTTGTTGGAGGGAGACTTACTTCACAATTAACTAACCAAAATATAAAGAATATAAGATACACAAAATAAATTTAAATAAAATTAAACAACGATTAAACTAACATTTAAAATTCATTCATTCGTTTAAAACTGAACGATTTTTTATATAATTAAATTAAGTTTTTCCAGTTCCAAAGAATTAAGAAATTCCAGTCATTCTTTCACTTTTTCACGCAACCCTCACATCCTCGCAAGCATGTATACCTAATTATGTTTTCTTATATAATTAAGTTTTGTTTTTTTTGTTTTTTTTTTAATATATATATCTAAACTAGTAAAGTTATATATACATAGTAGATTTAAAACTAAACCTAAACTTAAAATCTATTTAAGAACTATTTGTTGCGTGTGTAATTGTGTTTCTGTTGCTATTGTGGGAAGAGTGTTCTGAATAATGGTTCACTAGCAAATTTTGTCTGTTCATTTATTAAGTTTTGTGTTTTTCGTTTATATATTTCGAGTTGTTCTACTATGTCAAGTCGTCGTCCTTTGTGGCCAGAGTGTATTAGTTTCATCGTGGTCGTTATGTCATCGGGTTTGTGTTTGTTAATTTTTAGGTGATTGGCGTAATTTGAGTCAACTTTGTTGTATTTGTATGATCTGATGTGTTCGGTAAATCGTTCCTTGATTTTTCTGCCGGTCTGCCCCACGTAAATGTTGTCACAGTCCGGGCATTTCAACTCGTAGACCCACTGCTGTCATACACGTCAGTGAACTCGGTACGAGTGCGGAGTTTGTTGCCCAATTTGTTGTTTGTCCGGAAGGATGTCTTAATGCCCAGTTTTTTGAAAAAATTTGTGAGTTTGTACGTGTGGCTTCCAATATATGTGAATGTGGCGAATTTGTCTGCTGTTTCTTTGTCAGTCCTATTTCGGTGGTGTGGTTCGTTTTTGAGGAGTTTATTAACGAT
This sequence comes from Triatoma infestans, assembly GCA_011037195.1. Classification (NCBI taxonomy): domain Eukaryota; kingdom Metazoa; phylum Arthropoda; class Insecta; order Hemiptera; family Reduviidae; genus Triatoma; species Triatoma infestans. Next base: position 4,110 of record JAAEAF010012701.1, read on the forward strand.
GTTTGTATTGTACCCATTGTTTTCAGCTATTTTGTAGATTGTCTGCAATTCTTGTGTGTGGTTCGCGGGTGTGAGGGGTGTGTATTTAAGTCTGTTCGTTAGGTTCTAAGTGCAGCTAGTTTGTGTTGGGTGGGGTGGTTGGAATTGTGCGGTATGATAGCATCCGATGTAGTTGCTTTTCTGTATATTCCGTACTCTATTTTATGGTCGGTTCTTGTGAGTTTCATGTCTAAGAAGTTGAGGGTGTTGTTCGTTTCTTTATCGTATGTGAATTTTATTTTCTTGTTTATGTTGTTAAGGTAATGTACTATTTTGTCTGCGTCTATGTCGTTTTGCAATATGAGGAATAAATCGTCCACGTATCGTGCATAAAACCTTACGCCGAACTCCTCTTTCAGTTTGGGTACGTAAGTTTCCTCCATGTTTTGTATAAATATTTCTGATAGTATGGCCGATGTGGGGTGCCCCATTCCCAGTCCGTCGGTAGCGAGGTAGAACTTGTTGTTAAATCTAAAGTAGTTTTGTGTCGTTGTGGTTTGTACTAAGTTCGTGAGTTGGTGGACGAATTGCATGGATTCTTCTCGTTCCAACTTCTGTTTCATTAAGTCCAGTGTGTCCGTGATTGGTATGGAGGTGTATAGGTTGGTAAAGTCGAGGGATAGCAAACGGGAATTGGGGGTGAGTTTTATATTTTCTGTTAACTGGATTAGGTGTTGTGTGTTTCTTATATTGTGTCATTCAGTTTTACTTTGTTTTTTATTACCGTTGCCAGATGCTGTGTCAACTTGTATGCTGGTGCCGTTGTGTAGTGTACGACGGGTCTGATGGGAATATTGGGTTTGTGTATTTTTGGGAGTGCATTTAAAATGGGTGCTGCGGGGTTCATGCAAGTATATTTGAAGGCTTCGCGGGGTGGTATTACTAGTGTTGCGTTCTTTATAGCAGTTTTTACTTGTTGTTGGAAGTTTTTTGTTGGGTCCTTTTTGAGTTGTGTATATGTATTGTTGTTTATGAATTTTAGGGTTTTGTTTATGTAGTCGTCGTGTGTCATTATTACCGTGCTGTTCCCTTTGCCGGCTTTTGTGATTATAAGGTTTTTATCCTTGAGTTTTTACCGTATTCTACCGGCAGTTCTTTCTTCTTGTCCGTCTGTGTTACTGTGCGTTTGTTGTTTCTGTAAGTCTTTTATTATGTTTGCGGCGATATGGCGAGCGTGTTCCTGTTCACCGTGTGGTAGTAAAGTTATCGCAAGTTCAGTGTCAATGGCAAGTTGTTCAATGTTCTTGGTGTGGTTTGTGCTCTTGAGATTGTATTTAAGTCCCTTGTCTAGAAGTTCGGTTTCGATTGGTGTAAACGGAATGTTTGTGAGGTTTACAGTTCGTGGGTGGAATGCCTGGGTTTGTTGTTTTTTGTATTGAGTGTTCGTGATTTTTGGAGGTTGTCGAGTTTTTTGTTTAGTGTTTTGTATTTACGTTCCATTTGTTTCGTAAGTTTGTCACTTATCTGGTTGTAGTAATGATTAAAGATTGAACTAGGGTATCGATTGGCAAGTTCAATGTGTGTGTCTTTCAGCTGTCTGTTTAGTTTTTCCTTTTTTTTGGTAAAGTGTACGTATTTCGTTTTTAATCCAGATTTTCTGTGCTTGGATAATTGTTTTTCGTGCTGCGGGTGTGTTAGTTTTTATGTTGATGGTAGCGATTTAGGTGTAACCTTGCGACTAAGACATTGTTTGTTGAAGTAAATATTGGCTTTAATATTGTATATTTTTGAGGTTAAATTGTAGAAATTGTTAAAATACTTAGCCTCACTGGCTCCATATTTGTTGTGGTGGTTGGTTCCGCAGAGCTGGAAAGCATCAGAGACATTTTAGTAAATGAAGCAAGCTACCACGGAAAATGTCTCTGATGCTTTCCAGCTCTGCGGAACCAACCACCACAACAACTTATATAGTCGTTTATAATTAATTACTTTAAAAAAAAGATAGGTCTTCTGTTGTACGTTTTGTATAATTACATTAAAGTGAAACAATCACTTGTACAAGAGAATAAATAAAATAATTTTATTCTTAGACAAGACTTGTTGGTTATGTCCCAATATTACTACAATATTGTAAGAAAATATATGAATAGTTCACATACCTCATAGTTTAAAGTATTTTCACATTCCTAAAGATGTGCATTAATGTAAATCCTCATAACATAATTATTTCTGATTAGTTAGACGAAAGAATCGTCTCTAAACAATATAATTGATATTATACATCTTGAAATATGAAAAATATCGTTTGAATTTCGATGAACAGGCATTCTTTATAAATAGGTAGCAATTCCTTTAAACTGTTTTCTATTATATAATACAATTTTAGGCATTATTAAAATCACACAAATTAAATAATATTTATTTTATTTTTAAAACGAGTTGGCCTAGTTAAATAAAAATATCACACATATTTTTCAGAAATAGCAAAATATATTGGTATTATTAAAAATTTCACTATGGTAAAGAACTGTACACAGTCGCCAACGGCCATACCACGTTGAATACACCGGTTCTCGTCCGAACACCGAAGTTAAGCAACATAGGGCGTGGTTATAGTACCTGGATGGGTGACCGCCTGGGAACACCGCGTGCTGTTGGCACTTTTTTTATCACTTCCTAGATATTTTTCATTTTTCGTATAATCTTTTTATTTTAGTGATTCATACTAAAATATTGCTGTAAAGCCATGCGTTTGTAAGAAATTTTCAAAATGGACTTACCACCGGAAATACAGGGTTTGAGGTCTACGATGCCCAAGAAAATGTTTTTATCGAATGGTCTCATAGTCAGGTTTGTGTGTAAACAAAATAATTCAAAACTAAACATCGACAGTTAACACAAACTTCCGTTTGGGTTAACATCTCACATGAGATATAAAAGTTTTGTTCAAAATAAAAAATAAAAATAAAAAAATGAAGTGGTGCGAGTTTACTAAATAATGTTTTCTCAGAAAATGCTCTAAGAAACTGAATGCGACTGATGTAATCATAGATTTTATGAACTATTGCGGATCCAGAACTACATATTCAAGATATATAATACATTTAGTTGCCAACGGCCATACCACGTTGAATACACCGGTTCTCGTCCGATCACCGAAGTTAAGCAGCATAGGGCGTGGTTAGTACCTGGATGGGTGACCGCCTGGGAACACCGCGTGCTGTTGGCACTTTTTTTTTTTTTTCTTTTTACTTTCTCTGCCCCCATGAGTAAGAGAATGTAATTATGATCGTGCCAGATTTTCGAAATTGTATTATTTCCAGAAATACATGTTTTTAAGAATCTCCTGTATAGGAAAAGAACGTTTTTAGCGAATAGTCTGTATGTATATGGGCGTATGTTGTATGTGTGTTTTAACAGAATATCTCAAACAAGAAAAATCACAGAAAGTTCAAACTTGGTACTTCGTTTAGAGGTACTACCACCGCATCAGACCGGAAGATTTCGAACAAAATCCAACAAACGAATATACGACTTTACTGAATGTTTTTTTTTCTTCAGATTTCCGTGATTTTCATCGAAAACGACCTCAACGATTTTCTTTAAATTTCGTATGCGAAACACCTATCACTTTTACATTGAAATATTTTCCAGGAAAATGATTTTTTGGGGTTTCGGGGGGGGGAGACAGTAACGTTAAGCTACTTTTCTCTAAAATATACTTTAAAAAATGTATGTTTCTAGTACTTATTTACGTAAGAAGGATTACTATAATTCCAAACTTGAAGGAAATCGGTGTGCGGAATCGCGACTTTACAGAATTAGTTTTTTGGGGGGAGGGATTTTCTCGATGACGACCCTAATGATTTTCTGGCGTTTAAAATTCAAATATATGGGTTGGTTCTGTGTCATTGGCGCATTCTTTACTTCCCTAACGTTTTGGATTGGTAGGTTGATATTTCGCTATATTTATGTTTTGACAAATGAACGTAACTTGAAGTTTAAAGAAAACTTGTGACTTTATATATAATTGTGCATTAACAGGAGTAGGAATTACATGGGATCCTCATGTATGACTTAACAGACTACAGGACAATAGTACTTAACAGACTACTGAACAACAGATCAAACTCTCAAAATAGCAAAAAACCAATGTATACATCTATTTTAAAGCCTATCTGGGCGTATGGGATAGAACTATGGGGTTCAACCCCTCATTGGCCATTGTGGTTTAAGGAGACATCTCTATACAATGGCACTCATGCCTGACCCCTTTTGTAGAGTTTGTGAGGCGGAGGAGGAAACACCCATGCATCTGATGACGTATTATTTGGGCTGTGTGGAGATTAGGTTTAGGACCTTCGGCCGGAATAGGATATAGGTAGATGATATTAAGCTGTGTCCTTTTAAGGATTTGGTCCGATTTGTTGGGTCTGTGGTGAAACTTAGATGGTTAAAACCTGGGCCTGGATTATCGTTCCAGTCCCAGTGGTTGTTATTCTTTAGGGGTAGCTATATGGGCCCTGGGAGGCTTCTGATAGCGTAGGGTTTGCCCTCCCCTTCTGTGAATAATAATAATAATGGGGTTCAACCAAACGCTCAAATCTCCAAAGACTCAAGTCCCTACAATTCAGACTCAAATCCCTCCGTAATAGTGTAAACGCTCCTTTTTACCATCAGAGACATTTTTCGTGGTAGCCTGCTTCATTTTGTGGTCATCGACCGGTTTCGGGCGTTCGCCCATCTTCAGGATGCGTTTGTCAGACAGTGTGATAACACAGACTTGCACAGAGCAAATTCAGTTTATACACTCTGAGTTATACCTGAATTTACTCTGTGCAAGTCTGTGTTATCACACTGTCTGACAACGCATCCTGAAGATGGGCGAACGCCCGAACGGTCGATGACCACAAAATGAAGCAGGCTATCACCGAAAATGTCTCTGATGCTTTCCAGCTCTGCGTAACCAACCACCACAACAGCTCCTTTTTACGTCTCCAACCGGAACCATACACACTGGACCTTAATATAACTTTCATTGCACAAGTCGCCCAAACCCTTTACAGAAAATTCCTTATTAACTCTCACAAAAATCCTTTAGTTCAACACCTGTCTTCCCGAACTTTTCCTAATAACCCACCTAGACATCTTAAAAGACAATGGCCTTTTGTTCTCCTATCAAGTGAAGAGAGTGAACAGTAAATTTTGTTATAGTCTTGGAGTGTTACCATTGGGTAGCTTCTCCACTCATTATGTTTTTATGTCCGTTTGTAATTATTGTTACTTATAGCGCTATCGCAGTTGATTGTAGCATAAATAAAGATAAAAAAACGGGAGTAGGAGAAAGTTGTGCGAGTATTACACACCAGCGAGTTTTTCAATTGGCCTTATCTTACTTACTTATTCGGATTCCTCTTCTACCTCACAGTGTAGAGCATCTGCAAAAGAGGCGCCACCTTTCTCTATCTACTGCCATTGTCTTGGCCTTAGTCACTGACAGGTTTACATCCCTGAAAATATCGGAGAGGTTATCCTCCCATGTCAAAGCGTCTCCTTCCTCGCGGTCTTTTTCCCATACATCTAGCCTCAAATGTTCTTTTTAGGTATCTTTCTCTGTCCATTATAGACAGGTGTCCGAACCATCTCAACTGCACTTTTTTGACATTATGTGATATTAGGGGACGCATTCCAAATTCCTTCTGATGGTGGTGTTCCTCACGCAATCCGTTCAGCAAACCGTTGATGTTTTGCCCTCCGTTCGCCTAAGATACCTCATTTCAGAGGCCTGGAGGCATCTTAAACTCTTTTTAGTGAGGTTTAACCACATGAGATTCGCAACCATATGTCAAAAAAGGAGTATATATTGTTCGGTAAACCGTCAGCTTAGTCTTTTTAGACACTTCTTTTTGGGCTAAAAAGTTTTTATTGAGTGCTTGGAACAGTCTCCCGGAAGCTGCATATCTTGAGTTTAACTCATCCTTAATTCTTCCGTCAGAGCTCATAATGACACCAAAGTACTTATATATGTTGACTTGATCCAGCTGACTATTTTTAACATTTATACTGTGTTTCTTCTCTGTTCTGCTCATTACCATAGTCTTACTCTTTTCCAAATTGATCTGCATGCCTTTCTTTTGAAGCTTTCCATACATACATTAAAATTATATTGGAGCTTTTCTTCAGAGTCCGCTATGAGTACTAAGTCATCGGCATACATCAGAGTAGAGAAAACATTATTTAGTAAAGTCGCACCACTTCACTTTATGAATTTTGAACAAAACTTTTGTATCTCATGTGAGATGTTAACCGAACAGAATTACAAACGAAGTTCGTGTTTTCTACGATTTAGTTTTAAATTATTTTGTTTACACACAAACCTGACTAAGAGTCGATTCGATAAAAACATTTTCTTGGTCATCGGAGATCCTCAAACCCTATATTTCCGGTGATAAGTCCATTTTGAAAATTTGTTACAAACCCAAAGCTTTACAGCAATAATTTAGTATGAATCACTAGAAAAAAAAAAAAGATACGAAAAATGAAAAATATCCGAAGTGATAAAAAAAAAAGTGCCAACAAGCACGCGGTGTTCCCAGGCGGTCACCCATCCAGGTACTAACCACGCCCTATGTTGCTTAACTTCGGTGATCGGACGAGAACCGGTGTATTCAACGTGGTATGGCCGTTGGCGACTGTGTATAGTTCTGTACCATAATTGAATATTTAATAATACCAAATATTTTTCTATTTCTGAATAATACGAGTTCTGAATATTAATTTCGTATATAGTTCATTAAAATTTCAAACTTGAAAAAATTTATGTCTGAATATATCCAATATCCCAAGCAAAATTCCTTAGTTCTGCATTTTCAGGCTTTAGATATATCATCCATAAACATTATAAATAGCAGTGAGCTTAGTACGTCACCCTGTTTAACACCAACATTAGTAATGAACTCCGGAGAAGAACAATTTGCTGTTCTGACGTAATTACGACAATTGTGGTAAAAAATTGTTATCCTTTCTATAAGCGCTCTGTTAATATTTCTCTTTCTCAAGGTTTCCCATAAATATGTTTTATGAACTTTATCAAAAGCTTTACATAAATCTATAAAGCATAAATGGACTTCTTTATTGTACTCGATAGATTTTTCCACAATTTGTCTCATCGTAAATAGTGATCCTGCGTACTTCGGTTTTCCGCCTCATTCAGAGTATTTCTACTTGCTTTCTCAGTCTTGTTTCGAGGATTCTTCTATATATTTTTCCAGGGATGCTTAGCAGTGAAATACCCCTATGATTAGCACATTCTCTATTATTTCCTTTTTTATATGTAGGGACGATAACTCACAGTTCCCAGTCTTTCGGGATCTTCCTTGTATTCCAAGCTAATTCGATTACTTTATATAGCATTTCTTCAGCTCCTTCTCTCATATATCTCAATATTTCTGGTGCAATTTTATCATGACCTGCAGTCCTTCCTAATTTCATTTTTGTTAGTGCATTATACATTTCTTCTCTTTATACATACCCATCATCATCATCATCATCAATCTCTTCATCCTGTACTCTTTCCACACTCAGGTGGATAGAATATCTTATATCCTCGTTCGCCGCCATTCCATCATCATGCTCTTCATTGTACTCTCCTGCCAGAAGTTCCTCAAAATATTCTTTCCATCTCATCATTATCTTCCTTGGCTCTGTGATAACTAATCCATTCCCATTACGTACTTCAGTGGGCAATCCCTTCCTGTTCTCATATTTTTAATAACCTTGTAGAACAACTTTTGATTTGTGTGTACGCTCTTCTCCATAAATTTTCCGAACTCTACCCAAGCCAATCTCCTTGCTTCTCTTACAGCCTCTTTGACTTGTTTCCTTTGGTCTTTGTACCGGGTGTAAGATTCTTGATCCTTAAGCCGTAAGTATTGCGCCATAGTGCTTTCTATTGGTTCACTTCGTTCTTCACATCATCTGACTACATCTAGTTAGTTTTCTCCTTGTTCCACACTTGGCAACACCGCAAACATCTACTGCCGCTCTTAATAATACATTCTTAAAGTTTGCCCATGCTGTTTCCAGATCATTCGCAAATCTTCCATTCCCTAAACCTTAACATTTTCTGTCACTTTTGCCGTAAATTGTGTTTTAACTTCTGGATCTTTTAATTTAAAAATTTTTATCTTTTCAATTACTTTTTTTCTTTTTCTTAAGGTTTTTCCACGTTTTCCTGCCTAGATTAACCACTAACAGATAATGATCGCTACTTATCTCTGATCCTATTTAACATACTTCTCCTTCCAATAATGTAGGCAATAATTGACCTTTCGATCTTGGAGGGTTCCACTCTGGATATTTATGAATAGATTTATGGGGGAATATGGTATTAAATATGACAAAATTATTTGCCAAACAAAACGTTAGTAATCTTTTCCCATTCGTATTAATTCCCTCTTCCCCTTATGGGCCTATCACTTTGCCATATCTTTCACTGTTGTTTCCAACCCTTCCATTCAAATCTCCCAGTGTAAGAATATCCTATACTCTTCATCTACAACCTTTTGCAGATTATCGAAAAACGTCTTTGCTTTCCACTAAGCCATCTTCATTCGGACCGTAAGTGATTATCAGAGTTGTTGTAATTCTGCTTTCTACATTAAAAAATTTTTACCGTCATTAGACTTTCATTTACAAATTTCCAGACCTTTAGTTTGACTTATTTAATCTTTATGTATTAAAATGTCGATCCAGCCTTTGCTCTTTCAGTTGGAGATACACTGAGTAGAATAGTAGAAATCCATCATGTATGATCTCACAGCCTTGGCCCTTTTTCCTTGTCTCTTGTTAGGGCCAACATCGTAACATTCACTTTCTTCATTTCCCCCACATTCCAGGTTCATAATTCCAAGTTCCATACCCTCGCCAAGTCATAGCCATTTTTCCGAGGTCGGTGCTTTTCTTTTGCTTTTTCTTAAATCATATATATATTCGGGTATATGGGGGATTGGCCCATAGCACCCTAGCATAGTGGAGGAGCTGCCTCCTTCAGACACCTATGTTTACCTTGTAACGAGTTAGTAATCATTATTTAGAGTTAGTAAGACGTAACTCTCACTTCCTGAGACTGGATGTTGTAGCCTATTCTGGTGGCTTTCCCTCCTCCTTTCTCAACCGGGCTTGGGACCGGCTGTAGCGGAGTTGGCGTTATCTTCTGGGATATAATCACGATACAAGTACTGCTTGCCTAGGTTAGTTACATGTATCACCATCTACTCTGTATTTATTTTAGCACAACTGAATAAAAATTTCAAATTAACAAGAAAACTTTGACAAGTGCAGAAATTGAAAGCCGTGTGACCATTTTAATTAGAAATTGTATTTTTATAAATTAATCATCAACCAAAAAAATACGTGTTGCTCTTAAAAAAAAAAAAAAAAAAAAAAATATTGTTGAATGCCCACGTGACAATTTAAAGAATACAGACGTTCGTTTTTATTTAACGGTCACTTCTCTTTTCATATCAAAAATGTAACGGTTAGAAAAAAAAAAAAAACCTATGACATTTTACCATTTATATAAAGCACTAAAAGAACCATCGTCATACTGTATAGAAATCAACGTCATTCCAATTCCATACAATGCAGCTATAAGATGTTCGTTCTTAGTTGCATTTTTATATTTTTATTTTACGATCTTAAATAAAGAAAAAAAATTGTAACCACATTTCAAAACTTCTTAACATCCATAGAAGAAAGGTTAAAAAAAAAAAAAATTTGTGAAACACTCACGCAATTTTCTTTTACTTCTGTTACTTTTATTGTTTCATTTTCAAACTCGTATTACTACAATATCTTGTTATAGATTGCCACTAAAATAATCTGCTCCAATAAAATTGTAAATTTATTGCATTGTCCATAGTCATTGTCCATAGTCATGTAATTATATTAGATGATCTTAATGCCAAACATATCGCTATCGGCCATACTAATACGACTGATTTTTGCTTTATTAAAAATTTACAAAATTAATCCTTACCAAAGTTACGTCACAAGAACCCGGAGCCTCTTTTTAAGATTATAAAAACGGGGCCTGGCCGGGTTCGTGTGACGTAAACTGGCGCCCGAACAGGGACTGCGAAAGCTTATAAGTCTAGTGCGACCACTTGTCTCACGTGCGACCATTTGTCTCAAAGAAGACTAGAAGCTCCCACATCAGTGGCTTATTCGCAGCTCTCCACCTACAGGAACCAGGACCATCCTCAGACAACCGAAGAACAGCAAGCTGGCGAGTCAACAAGCACGCAAATCTGTAAGTAGCTCATCTATCCTCAAACCATCTAAATTAGTTATCCCAGAAATGGCCCAAATTAATTATAAAATATCCAAAGAAGACTATGACCACATACCTTATTTCGATGGAAACCCCTCGGAGCTAGCGTTCTTTTGCAACATTGTCGAGAGTGTCTATGCCTCCGTAGGCAGAAAATATAGCAGAAAGAGATTATAACCATAATATCCTGCTCATAAAAGTGAAAAGTAGACTAGTAGGACCCGCTAGGAATATACTCCTCTCCAATAATGTAGACCACTTATTAAACTTACTACGGTACTTAAAAGAAAGTTTTGCCGATTCAAGGTCTTACGAGATACTAAAAGACGAAATTTTCCAGACCAGAATGCACGCCAGAGAGTCTCCCATTGACTTCGTCAATAGGATACAAGAATTGCGCAATTTGGTTTATATCCGACTCAAACTAGACGGACTTACCGTGGACACACTAAAACAAATTATGACAAGAGTAGACAAAGAAATAATTGTTCATATTATGCTTGCCTCCTGCCTTAAGCAACCATATTATGATCTTTGACCCCAGTACTCTGGATGAGGTCCGAAATGTTATCTACAATAAGTGCTCGTTCATCGTAGCTAATTTAAATTCCTCCGGTCCTAAAAGGCCTAACCAGCCCTTCAGAAAACCCACTCCTTACAACCAACCCCAACAGCCTTACAGACAGCAATACTCTTACAGACCAAGCCCACAACACTTTGTACCAAACGTCCCCAGGGCTCCAGCCCCTAGCTATCACTATCCATCAATTGAATATAATCCCAGGCCTATAGAACAGACACCGCAAACTTCTCTTTACCGACAAAGACCGCAGTCACAACTGCAACAACCTCAACGACCAAATGTCGGACAATCCTACCACCCTAATCACCCAAACAATCCTGAACACCCTTTTAATCGACCCAGACTACCTCCTGGCTACTTTTCTCAGAACACGGTATCTATGCGTACTGCAGGCAGACCCAGGTTCAAAGATTACATTTCCCCTCACGAACTAACTCACTGCCAAAATGACGATCAACCTGAAAAGTTCACTTCCAGACCGTTCACATCTAATTTCATATAAATATAGTAAATTGTGTATTGTGTAAAATTAATATTATTATTGTACTTTTTAATAAATCTTTTTAAAAAGAGGCTTCCGGGTTCTTGTGACGTAACTCCAATTAATTAGTGCTCCTCTACCGAGCTATGATTATTTTTATTTTTTTTCTCTTACTCCTAGTATAGAAGGGCAAGATGAAAAGTTCTCGGCCTAGCCCATAGATGGCACTGCTACAAATGAAATTATTGTTTTATTATGTTGGCACAGTTGTTGCAAAAGTAAATACAACTGTGAATTTGATTAGACAAATAGTTTGTTTTTCATACGGCTGTTTAAAGTAAGCGTGTTGTGTGTTTTTGACAAAAAGGAATACATTTGAATACCGTTCCATAATAAAATTCTTCGTTTTTGATGGTTTATCTTCAACAGAATGTCATCCAAAGTTGGTGAAAATGTGTAAGGAGTCTGAACCGTTGTTATCAACAGTAAAAAAAAAAAATGGGCAGCTGATTTTAAACGTAGTCTTAAATCGATAGAAGATGATCCACGTGAAGAACAGGCGAAAACTACAACTACCGAAGAAAATATCGAGGAGATACACAATATGGTTCTAGTTGATCGACGATTAAAGATGTATGAGATAGCTAAGACTGTAGACATCTCAGAAGAGGGAGTACGATACATTTTACTTGAAGAACTCAGTATGAGAAAGCTTTGTACAAGATGGGTGCCGCATTTGTTAAATGCTAATCATAAACAAAAAATGAGGAATCGAGTTGCTCATCAATGTTCGTGCCGTTTTAAGAAGAATCTAACCGATTTTCTGCGCAGATTTGTTACGATGGATGAAACATGGGTTCACCACTTTACAACTGAGTCAAAATAACAGTCCAAGCAATGGGTAGAAGCTGGCGGCTGTGCACCGAAGAAAGCATAAACAATTTGCATCATCGGCTGGAAAGGTTATGGCTAGTGTTTTTTGTGGATTCCAAAGGGATTCTTTTAATTGACTACCTGCCAAAGGGACTCACATAATTAGTGAGGGAACACTACGCCTATCTTCTTGACCAGCTAGAGATGAGAAAATTAGAGAGAAAAGGCCTGGTTTGCATAAGAAAAAAAATCCTTTTTCTCCAGGACAATGCAGCCGCCTTATAAAGGGGTTTTAGCAATTGGAAAAATTTCAAAGGGATTTGAAGCATGAATTGTTGGAATATCCTCTCTATTTGCCAGAATTGACTCCCTTTGACTTTCATCTATTCCAAAACCTTAAGAAATTTGTGGTTGGAAAACGTTTTGGGTTAAATGGATATTTTGATGATCTTCTAGAATCGCACTTCAGGAATGGAATTTAGTTATTGGAAAAACATTGGACAAAGTGTATTGAACTAAAGAGTGACTGACTACATTGAGAAATCAATGCAATTTTAAAATAAATAAAATTCATTTTCACTCTACTATTAGGCTGAGAACTTTTATACCTTGCCCACATAAGAGGACGTATTGTGATTGTGTGAAATTTTCGATATCGGATTTTCATTGGCAGTATATGTTTTGAAGTGCCCCTGCGTTAGAAAATTTTTTTTTTTTTTTAGAAATTTGTATTTGGCACAGTATTACTCGAAAAGCGAAACTCGCAAAAAAGATCGAAACTTGATATTTACTTTGTGTTTAGCATAGTACCCGAATTAAGTTTTTGATTATAATCCATCAACCGGAAGTATCACTTTACTGAATGGAGTGCTACAACTTTTATTTGCAACCATTTTTTCCGTGAATTTATTTACCTTTCAAGTAAATTGAAGTAAAAATTAAAATTAAATTGCAGAAGAGAAAGTTGTGTTAGTATTTCAGACCAGACTTTTTTACTTTCTCTTACTCCTAGTAAGAGGAAGTATTGTAATCGTGTCAAATTTTCGATATCGAGTTTTCACCGGAAATATCCGTTTTGAGGTCCCCTGGGTCCAAAAAAGTGGTTTTT
>JAAEAF010012703.1:0-17859 GCA_011037195.1 Triatoma infestans
TTTTTTAAAACGAAGCCTTAACAATGAAAATAAAACAAAATATACATCTAAATATGTAATAAAAAACGAAAGTATCCCTCTAAAGATAACACGTAGAGTGTTGAAACGTAAGGGAGCAACAGATGTGAAACAATTATATAAAAAAATAAATAAATAATTTATTTGGCTGTATAAAGGTTCATTCATAACCACCCAGAAGAAGAATATTAGAAAAAATAACAGCCTATATATAAACCATAAAACATTATAAATTATATATATATAAACATAAATAAATTTTCTGTTAATTTTCCAAATGATACAAGTAAAATCTGCGCCCTTTACAATGGCCTTTTCATAACATGACCTTCTGGAATTCTCATATCATGTCCTCCATCCTTGAAAATTCCTAATTTTCACAACACCCTTCCACTATCCTTTTGCTACTGGCTTACTCAAATCCAACCTTTCAGTTTTGTAAATGATTTACACAAGCAAAAAGTAACTTTTATTAATTTTTTTTTTTAAATATGTTTTTGTGTATAATATTTTCAAAGTTTATAATATTCTATATATTTTTTTCAAGACTAAATATCTATTCCATAAATTGGTTATGTTATTTTTCATATGTTTTTATTTATTTTTCTTTAATTTATGTTGCTCTGTATTGCATTTTATAATAAAGCCTTAAAGAAGGTAGGAAATTCAGTCATAAACTGTTTCTTTAACTGATCCTCATTAAATTTCTTCATATTAAAAATAAAAATAAAATAGAACAAAAAGTTGATGCGAATTATGAATCAATTGAATTTTAAAAAAGTACAGTTCGTAAACTCGATCGCTTAAAAAAAAAAAAAATTATATTTTATGTAATTGTTTGATCTTAAATTTTAGAACACAGATCGAAAATTAAATAAGAAATTAAAATGAAGCAAATTTAAATTAAATTCTCATTTATAAAAAGTTTGTTCATGAATGACTTACCCTGAATACAAATGTTAGATTCTGATGCCAATGTTCTCAGTGAATAAATTAAAGAAAATAAATATTTGGTCGGTTAATTTAAAAATTGCAATCAATATAAAACAAAGAATTGGTTAATTAATAATAAGAAGGAAAAAAAATAATCACAAAAACCACTTTCGAGTGAATAATATGAAACACTAAGTCAGACGTGTTGCTAAGGAATAGATGCAAACTTAATTTTACCGAGTTTATACTTCTGTTAGCAGGGAGTCAGTCTGTGGAGGCGTAGAGTTTTTAATTACCGAGGAGGCAACTAGTTTCTATTAGAAACAGTGCTAACTCTTTCTGAATCTATTGTATTAAAATGAGCTTTCGGGTGATTGTCCTCTTTATATTCTCTCTCAACTTAGGAATTTAACAACTTTATCATTGTTTATTTTCCTTCCTGTATGTCTTGGATAATTCAAAAATTTTCAAGTTTTGAATAACTTAAAATTTATAATCAAACTAAGTAATAAAATGGAATACTATTGCTTGATATTTTAAAGGGTAAAAACCCATAATAGATGAGGCAATCTTTGTATTGTTACTTAAAATATATTTAAAAATAAAAAATGATGGAACGGCTTTTGTGAAGCAAATTATGAAACATGATTAAATTGATGAAAAATTATGAAACATTTAAAACAAATTTCGAAGAATTACACATTCGGGCACGATATTTTCTCCTTTTTATTTATTTTCATATGAGATAGAACAGTACAGAATGTAGAAAATGTAACAGCACAATACTAGGAAACCAAACTTGGTCGAACACCTGAAATAATGTAATATAAAATTCATTCAAATTTTAATACAGTTTTCAATTGTATTACAGCATTTCAACAGTATTAAGTACTTGAATAATATTTCAGAACTTTTTAACTTGCAAAAAATGAAGGCTTAATTTTTCAGTCAGGCTCAAAGTCCAATTAATTAAGAAATTAAGTAATTGTAGACGTAGCGGAAGCATGGATTTTATTATTAATACATTCAGCTATAAAATTAAAAGTAAAAAAATGGGACAGTTATATTTTTCTATATAAAAACACAATAACTCTGTGTACTTTATGTTTCTAACTAGATGTTATTTATAAAACTTTAATCACAAAAACTTCTAACATTCTTGAGAACAATAAAATTGAAAACAATATACCATCATTTACTGTGGCTTTCTAGTCTGGGATATATTCTGAGAGGCAAAAAGTAAAAAGGGGCCACTCTTCAGTATTTGTACTTAACGTCAATCAATTTGTTATTAACGTCTCTACATACTTTTAGAATAAATAACAGGCAATATGAAACATAATTAGGAATATTAAAAGTAAAATAAAAACCAGTGTATTAAAAAAAAACAAAATTTTTTTCATTACGTAATTTGGAATTAACAAATTAATTTTTTTTTTTTTAATTAATAGGGTGTGTTTTCGTCTCTTGCGTTCATTACGACTTGCATTCGATTGGCGATTGGATTAGGTTGAATTGTGTTTGGTGTGTTGTGTTGTTGTATGTTTGAAGTATTGTTGTAGCAAGAGCGGTTTTGTAAGGGGTTTAGTGTGTATATGTTTAAGAGCGGAAAGAAGTATTAAGATATAAAAAAAGATGTCAGCACTGCTCACAATAAATAATTTGACTATATTTGAATGATTTGAATAATTGAATAACAATTACAAATTGATTGTAATAAATGAAATAAGCTAGATTATTAAACTCAAATGTTCACGAACACTAAACTGGCATTTATGTTCTGTCGCTATGAATTCTGATTTAATGACAAATTTAGACTCATCTGTAAGAAGACTGGTGAAAGAATGCATTTCTTGGTAGCCCTTTCATTTGTAGAAGGGTTAAAAGACAATGTTGACTAAGTTCCCCGACCTCTCTTGTAACGGTGTCGTCTTATAATATACCCTTTTTGCCAGCCAACTTGCATTTTTCTTTCAAATCATAATTTTCTTCAAATAAAATATATTTTCAAAATTATTTCAATTTTTCTCATTTTTTTGCTTCTTCCATTACAAGGTTTTGAATAAATTCCTGAGTGATATTTTCATATTCTTCCTTTAGAAGAACGCTTAACTTCTGAAGCGAATCTGATAAAGTTACATGCCTCTTATTTCGTCTTGAAAAGTCCGTAGAATTTAGATCTGGACTACATGCTGTCCACTCTAAACATCGTATTGAGGCGTTTTCCAGGTAGCGGGAAACAATTCTTGTTGTATGGGGCCGTGCATATAAAACATTCACCGCTAACGTACGGTACGAATGGGACAACAGTGTCCAAAATGTAACAATCAGGACCACTGCAATTGTTCTGCGAATTACAGTAAGAAAAAGTCATGTGAATCTTCCTTACCAGATTTTTTTGTTCATTATTTTAGAACAATAGTGTTCTAATGTTCAACAAACGATAGCAGAGATATATAAATATGTGGTAATTTTGTTTTCCTTAACTGTTAATTGCAAAACTGAATCCCTTCTAATCTCCAAACCAATTAGAATAATGTGCAGTTTTAATGAAAATACCCTCAATGAAGACTATTAAGTTGCTTTTGTAAAATGTATTTTGCTATGTACAATAATAAAATTAATATTTATATATGAATGAACTATATGCTTTTAAAACTGACGGAATCTTAGTTCAAATATCACATTACAATCATCTCTAGAGTACTTGACTAAGGAAATGGAAAGGGATGAGAAGCATTTGCTTCCCCTAATGTTGTAGACATGAATAAAAGATACAATTCCTTACCAGTCAATATGAGTGTATAACAGAATAAAGAGAGTATTAAAACTGCTGAAAAAGCTTTTTTTGCAAATATGGTCAGCCATTAGAGTTAATCCTAGATTTTCGGTTTAACCTAATATTTCCATCCATGAATGTTCACCTTTATTTACCTTTTACCGTTCCTGTATGTAGTTATTTTCAATTTTTTTAACTAGAAGGCTTTAATTTCTCTTACTGGCTGGTTAGAGAAAGTATTCGAGGTGTCATCGGATACACCATTTTTAGGCCCTTAAGTCCTAATAAGTTTTTAGAAATTGGTCAGTGTGTGCGTGCGGGGGGGGGGGTTGTCAATGTAACTAAAAAACGGAAAATTGTCAAATTTGATATTTCCTTTAAGTTCTTTCAGGAAATCTGACAATATTTTGGTCAAAATCGGACAAACAGAAGTACTACGTTACTGAATGGATTGGTTTAGTTTTTTCATTATCTCTGAATTATCAATTTATAATTAGTTTTTTCATTATAAATTGATATCTATAAATTTTATTTGAAAGATATTGCCAAAAAAAAAAAAATAATTTAATGGGACTTTTAGGGTACAGGGTGAGGCCTTCCTTGTAAAGTGCTATTTTTGTATACGATACTATTTTTTTCATATACATGGTTTATTTAGACTTAATTATGTTGGCAATATTCCGAGACTGAAGTACCATTTTACTAAACTTTAACCTTTTTTTTTTTATTTTGATTTCTGCGAATTATTCAATAAAGATACTAAACAGAGTCTTTGAAGTTGATATAGAACTATCAATTTTATTAAAAACATTTTGCCGATTAGGGGATTCTGTCCATCATTCGAGCAAAGTGTGCCAATAATAATTTCAGCATCCTCATGCGTTGGTATAGTGGCCAGCGTATTCGCCTTTAATGCGGGAATTTTTGGGTTCGATTCCCGCTTGGGCAAAGATAGTGTTGTAGATAGGGTGGCAACTTTTAGTCGTATGGGAAGTCTTCTGGCACTATCTTAAAATTGGGAGACATTATCTCTTGGAGCGGTGGGGTCTGAGCCAGGATTGGCTAATCCGACCATTGTGTGAATGTGAGCGTGAATCTTGTGTAAATACTATACAAATTTAATTTAGGTTTAGGAATTAGGGATGCGAGGAATATCGAGTACTCCATCCCGAGTACTTGGTTTTAGTTGTATGAAACGGTTAGAATGAATGTATTTATTGGGCGGCGAGTATTTATTGTTTTATGAGAGTTTTGATATGAATGCATCCAAGCGTATTTATATATTGACTGATAGGAGGTTTGTTTACGAGTATTTGGCATAAATACTAAACAGATAAACAGCGTAGGAACCGCGGCATGCTTACTTAAGCCCCCTAAAAAAAATCGCCGCCTTGTATGCATGGCCAATTGTGGTATATGCCGCCATAGGTATTTTTTTTTGTCTCGAATTGACAGACTCAACTAAGAATAGCGTACCTGTGTTGGTTTCGAACAGAGAATTCCTGGAAAAGCATATTTAGCTATAATTCTAGCACTTTAAGTAATATTCCACCTTAACTGTTGCACAGTATTAGGAGTGTTATAAAGCCTAGCAGCTACATTTTGGAAGTCATTATTTTTTCGCAGAATGTAGGAGCCTATAAAATGTATAAAATCAAAGTGTATTTGATGGTTGCTTGAGTTTGTCTGTGAATGCGCCAAAAATCCAAGTAGTTGCACACATTAACTATCTCTTCAGCCCCAATGTGTGTTGTATGAATATTGAGTTATCAGTATAATTTATGTCCTTGTTACCAGCCCAGAATATCCATAGAAACGCCATGATTCCTGAAATAAATAGTTACTTGTTCCAGCCTAAAAATTGTATGAAATTTTAATTATAATCACTACTAATTATCAACTAGAAATAACGGAAAGTAATAATATAGCTAAATAAAAAAGCTATATTAAAGGTTTTATTTATGTAATTTAAAAAGAGAGGATGTATAATTAAATCGATGGTGAATATTAGTTGCTAGTATCATCATCAGTACGATAATATCTTACTCTAGCCGGTGGCAGAATAGTTAGACAATGTGCGTGCTTGTGGTTTCTATTTCTGTCCTGTTCATCAAGAGTAGCATGTTCATAATTATAACCAACAGCAATATCGAGCAGAGAGACAGAGAGAGAGCAAGTGACAGACAGAGAGAGGCAGAGCACAATCAGCGTTTCTAGGACGACTCTATCTACTCTTCATCTAATATCAAAATCATTAAGATACTAAGCTTTGGCAAGCCAACTACATACATACAGAACACATAGCGACACTCCAATATTCGTTTATTTTATGTTGTACACTGGCTACCGAATAAAGACAATTAGTTCAATTGAATCTGGATTACAGGAAAATATTTTGAAAGCCTGTGATGCTATTAAAGCCTATGATGTTCGGAATAAAAATGCTTGACTGGAGACAAGAGAAACGGTTTTTGACACTTAACGTTAAACTATTTTCTGAAGACAATTGTCTACTTTGGAAAAATTGGAGCTCCCTGCAACGCTGGCTGAATGCTGCAGCGGATTTGGTACCGCTAGGGTAACCTACATTTAATGCTCCCAAAGTTAATATGCAATTTAGGCGATTTTGTAACTTATGAATGGTGTGTGATACTTTAGTATATTGCGATGCCAAAGTGTTGTTCGGATCTTCAATCCCTCACAGTATCGATAGCAGAGTGAGATTTTCTCTTCTCCTGCCTCAGTGAAGGCATTTCTGCTATTTAATAGTGAGCAGCACAATGATGTTGCAATTCAATATGGCGTTGAAGACGCTTTAACTACTGTTGAAAAAGTTACAATATTGTCATATTACAAAAATGAATTGGAACGATTTCGTGAATGGCAGCAAACCCTCCTGGGAGAGCCTCCACGCCCTATATCGATATTCATCACACTCAATCTAAACAAACGTACACGGTCTACAAGCGCATGTGAGGAACCTACAGACAGATGAGTTAATAACGAAGGCGGATATTATCATTCTCGCTGAGGCTCGTTTACGAAACCCAGACTGTATCATCATGGTAGACTTCTCTCGCATTGTATCAAAATGTTTTGAAAGAAACCTTGTGGCGAGGTGATGGTGATAAACTAAAAAATACGTGTCCACGTAGTTTTTTCTAGCTATCTTAGTTTCAGATAAAATGTCGTTATCCATATACCTTGGGACACCCTGTGTATGCATTACACTTATATATATTAGTAATATAATAAGTATATTCAAATAAAATGAAGTCAATAAATTATGAAAATCAAAGGTTATAATTAATATTGTGAAGCACTCACACAACTTTCTCTTACTCCAGTTATCAAAATTATAATTGACAAATTTTATAGTTGTGTACCAAATTTATAGAAATTTGTCGAAAACTGAAAAAAACTATTCAGTAAAAGCGCACTTCCGGTTTACTGATTTTCTTCACACCCGGAATTTTGGCCAACTATTTATTTCTAATTAATTTCATTTGGATGATAGAGTTGTATAATCAAGTATGATACCACTTTAGAGGAAGCTGTAACCCTATCCCTCTCCTAAAAGTGCCATTAAATGAATTTTCCCCGAGAAATGTTTTATATAAAAGTTGTAGATCTTTGAATGTTTAGTTTATATGTGTAGTTTCAAGAAAATCGTTGGGCCATTTTTGAGAAAATCCCGAAAAAGTGAAAAAATCATATTTAGTAATGTGTTAAAAGCACTTCCGGTTTTCCGATTTTTCTCAAACTCGGAATTTCAGCAACATATTTAATCCTAATTAACATTATTTAAATGACCGAATTGTGTAATAACCTGAAATAGCACTTTAGATGGTAACCTAACCCACCCCTCCCCCAGAAGGGCTCTTAAATCAATTTCCCAGAGAAATGTTTCAAATAAAAGTTGTAGCTCCTTGTATATGTAGTTGATGTATCTAATTTAAAGAAAATCCTTGGAGCCATTTTTGAGAAAAACGCAAAAAAGAAAAAAGTCATCTACTAAAGTGGTACTTCCGGTTGAGGAATTTTGACAGATAAGCACAGTCAGATCCCATGGTGATACCAAAACGGAATATTAAGTTTTAGTTTTCTACGGTTTTTCGTTTTTGAGCTATGCTGTTCACATACACACACACACACACACACAGGAACACACACACAGATCATTTGCTAAAAACCACTTTTTTGAACTTCAGGACTCAAAAGCGGATATTTTCGGTGAAACTGCGATATCAGAAAATTTGACAACGATTACAATACTTCCTCTTACTTAGGACTAAGAGAAGTAAAAAAAATCTGGTGTGAAACACTTCACACAACTTTCTCTTACTCCAGTTCTCAAAATTATAATTGATAAATTTTTATAGTTTGTGTACCAAATTTAATGAAATTCGTCGCAAAACTGAAAAACTGTTCAGTAAAAGCGCACTTCCGGTTTACTAATTTCCTTGAAACTTGGAATTTCGGCCATCTATTTATTTCCTAACTAATTTGCTTTGGATGATCGAATTGTAATTAATCAACTAGGATAGCACTTTAGTAATGAACATCTAACCCTAGGACCCACTCCCCCATAAAAGTCCCCTCAAAAGTTGCCCTTAAAAGAATTTTTCCAAGAAAAATGTTTTATGATAAAAGTTATAGATCTTTGTATGTTTAGTTTATATAAAATGTTTCAAGAAAATCGTCGGAGCCATTTTTGAGAAAATCGCGAAAAGATGAAAAAAAAATCATTTAGTAAAGGTGGTAAAGTAAAGGCACTTTACCACTAAATAAATCCGATTTATTTCAAACTCGGAATTCAACAACATATTTAATTCTAATTAACATATTTAGTTGGCAGAATTGTCTAATAAACTGAAATAGCACTTTAGATGAAAACCTAACCCCACCCCTCCCCCCAAAGTGCCCTTCAGAGCATTTTCCCGGAGAAATGTTTCAAATAAAAGTTGTAGCTCTTTGTATGTGTGGTTGATGTTTCGAGTTTAAAGAAAATCGTCGGAGCCATTTTTGAGAAATCGCAAAAAAGTAAAAAATCTAACTAGTAAAGTGGTACTTCCGGTTGAGGAATTTTTGACAGATAACGTAATGTCAGATCCCATGGTGATACCTAAACGGAATTTCATGTTTCAACTTTCTACGGTTTTTCATTTTTGAGCTATGCTGTTCACATACACCACACACACACACACACAGACCATTTGCTAAAAACCACTTTTTTGGACTCAGGGGACTCAAAACGGATATTTCCGGTGAAAACTCGATATCGAAAATTTGACATGATTACAATACTTCCTCTTACTAGGAGTAAGAGAAAGTAAAAATGTATGTCTACAGTATATATACTGTATTGTATCTATACATTTATATACTGTAGTATAATCTGGTATGAAACACTCATACAAGTTTCTCTTACTCCAGTTTTCAAAATTGTCATTGACTAATTTTATAGTTAGTTTACTAAATTTAATGAAATTCGTCGGTGTTTTTATGCAGAAAATCACAAAAACTGAAAAAACTGTTCAGTAAAAAAACATTTTCAGTTTACTAATTTTCTTGAAACTCGGAATTTTGGCAATCTATTTGCTTCTAACTAATTTTGTTAGATGGTTAGAATTGTATATAACCAACTAAGAAAGCACTTTAGAGGCAAACAAACCAACCCCTCTCCTAAAAGCCCGCTTAAGTGAGTTTACCCGAAGAAATGTTTCAAATGAAAATTGTAGCTCTTTTTACGTGAGTTCAAAACAAAAAATCATTGTATCCATTTTGGAGAAAATCGCAAAATAGTGAAATAAACCATTCACTAAAGTGGTACTTCCGGTTGAGGAATTTTGACAAGATAACTTACTGTCGGATCCCATGGTGATAACCAAACGAAATATCGAGTTTGAACTTTCTGCGATGTTTCGATTTTGAACTATGCTGTTCACATACGTACACACACAAATACAGGCCCATTTGCTAAAAACCACTTTTTTGGACTCAGAGGGCGTCAAAACGGATATTTCCGGGGGTAAACTCGATATTGAAAATTTGATACGATTGCAATACTTCCTCTTACTAGGAGTAAGAGAAAGTAAAAAAATGACTGCACAGTTATTTTCGTGAAAACATCAATCGTGTATAGTATAGTGTAATTAAATAAAAGGTTCTAAATCGTTTAATGCATTTGAAACTAACATGTATTGAATGAGTGATAGTGGTATGTTAAGTATGAGTGGTATGTAATGGTATGAGAAGTAAGATACAAATGGCATTGAAATTATTTGAATACCTCTTGCAAATGTAAATCTATACGTTGTCCCCTGCATGGCTGGTTTGTCCAAGTCATTCACTAGTTCAACTTTAAAGAATTTCTTGAAGGTATGCGCACATAAGAGTTGTAAATTTTTGTCACTAGTATTGAAATCGCCCATCAATACGTACGAGTATGTGTTACCGGCAAAGTACAAAACTCAAGTACTGAATAGAATGTCTAGGCATTTCATAGCCACCTTTCATAGCTAGCTACCTAGCTACTTTAAATAATGGAAGAAATATCCTTTTTATTTCATACTTGGGCTAGATATTCTATACATTGCCTACGCATTCTATTGAATGTCTATGTCAGTTTAGGCAAAGCATGGAAAGACTTAAAAACTAAATCTAAACTATTAATGGCCATATTGTTGTATTATCGTTATATTTCTTCTCTATCCCTACCCTAAATAAGTATGTCTAAGTAAAAATTGCCCCACTCTCACTATAGTTGTAAGAAGAATAATCAGTTAATAAATAAGTTTCCAATGAGTGTGGTTTTTCTCCTTTCGCCCTAACACACAAAATAACAACACATATATTGTAGATTATTGTAGGGGATTATTGCACTGCGATCTGAAAGATCTATTGTGCTTGCCCGGAGCCTTCTCGGTGCACTGCCGGTCTTCAAGCAGTGTTCTCTAGTTACAGACAACACTTGCCAACAGTCTGCTGTAGCCGGGCTCACCGGACAGTGAGCTGTAGAGGCTTCTAGGAAGAGAAAATCTAAGGGCAGCATGCTGGAATCGAACTCGGATCCTTCGCGTTGCTAGTCCAGCGCGCTACCACTGAGCAAATCCCTTCCTTCCTGCTTAGCTTACGCCAATTAACTAGGGACGGAGACCCTAGTTTGTGTACTGTGTTTGTCCTTGTCCGTAAAGAGTAGAGAGCAGGTAGTTTACGTATATTGTATACTGTTCTAACAAAGGGCATGGAGTATTGAACTGTGGTAACCCGTGGGATCGCTACTCCCCAACTAACTGCATGCAAGAGATTCCTCTTGCGGGTATGGCCACATATAATTATGGTCTAGTTATTGCTGCTAAACTTTACCAAAGGAATATTACTATTCGTGGCCTTTTGTAATGATATTAGTAATCAAATATCATCTTATATTTTCTTTCAAGATCTATCAATTCGTTTATATAAATATAATAAACACCGCAACTACTTGGTGGATAAAGAGGATTTAAGTTTTGTTAGATTGTTTTTTTCAATAAGAAAATAAGTTACCTTTGGACAAAAACAAAATTTTAAGTTCAGTATGAAGGGTTTGTTCAGTATTGGAGACGTAGTATGGAACACCCGTGATTTTCAGAAAGGAATTTTGAATGATTGGATACGATAGGAATAGGAATGCTTGGTTAAACCGCAAACCTCGCCTCTGTTGTAAGTCTATAGGGGTTTTATGACTGTATTATTTTATATAAAACTTTTATTTTCAATTGTGACTTTAGAACGCCGGTTAAACAGACTGGAAAGAAGTTTTTTAAATCGTCTGTTTAGTTCCTGTCACTTCAGTCAAAAGGTTTAAATTTTACCTGCATAAACTTTGTTGGTTTTGACAGATGTTCGCACGAGTCAAACCCCGACCATTTTCATGGACAGTCCCACTAAACTTTGTAAATGTTGTAATGTCTGTCAACAAAAATTTGTTAATTAAATTGTATTAATTGAAATAAAAGAAAGTGTTATACGATTCCATTCACACCAGATTTTTTTTTTTTTTTTCAAGTTATAGTTTTGTCAAAAATTCTAATTGATTTCAAAAAAGCTATGTTGACCTTGGTCAATGCTAAATTCCTATTTTGAGATTAAATTCTACAAATAAGTTTAATGCATTAGATAATAATTGTAGGTTGAATGATTTTTGAAAGTAAAGATGTAAAAAGTAGATTATTAAAATTTAAAATTGCCTTAACTTGAGAAAAAAAACAACTTCATTTTGTAGAGAGAAACACTTTAATGCAAATATTTGCAATACAAAGGGTGCTGCCCAAATAGATCGGGTTGCTAGACACACAGCGTACCAATCAGTCAATCAAGATATATAGATAAAGTGGAAAAAAAGAAGTCAAAACCAGTACTACACTATTGAGAGATCCTCAATTCGTCAGGCAAAAAAAAGAAAATCGTTCCTAACACTAATACAATATGTCAACAAAATAAAATAAACCAAACTAGCAACAGAAACATCCAAATCAGAATAATAACATATCATAATCATACAATACCAACAAATAAGCGGGCAGAACAATCAAACTCATGTCCCGTAGATGTGGTGGTGGATAATGCCAATCGAGTCCACAATGATAGACTCCGCCAAGGCCTCCAACTCCACAGATCAATCCCTAGCTCCTGAAGGAAGCTGAAAAGTCAGCTTAGGGATGACACCTCGGGCACCGAACCAGAGACCCCGAACCCGAAACTCTCGGTCACCGAAGTCATGGAACCTCTCTTTCAAGAAGGGGACACAACTCTCATATATACCTTTTATTTCCAAGTCCACCTTCTCCGCCTAGTCCGGGTCATTGCTCTCGAATCTCACGGTCGAGTCGAGAACTAGAGCCGATCTGTCGCGGTCATGAAGGGCGACTATATCGGCATACCTCGTCGATCCCGCTGAGTCGATGCAATAAACTTCCTCAAAGCACGTATATCCTTTTTCCTTCAGGAGCCGAATTAACTCGTGCTTGACCTTATGGTGGCGTCGAGTGATAAGGAGGGAGTTAAATGGGCATTTTCCCAGCACATGAGCTGGAGTTTCTAACAGCTAACAGATAATGAATATGGAAGATTCTTCTCGACCGTTCTTATATGAAGGAAAAGGATTGTGATATTCGGTCTTTTTAAAAAATAAGAAAACTTAAATTTTTGCCAACGTTTCGACAAATATATTGTCTATTTCAAGGCCTACAACATATAAATACAACAGGTTCTTTTTTGAAAGTCAAAATCAAGAAACAAAATCAGAACATAATAAAAAAACAAAAAAATTATTGATTAATTTATAATTTTTTTGGTTTACTTACATAAAAAAAAGAAACTATCAAATAATCTTCAAAACATAACAAATTTAAAACTTAGTATAAATTTGGAAGATAAAAAGTTAGAACACCTCAACATCACAGAGAATAGTGAACAAACAAAAAATAAAAAAAATATTTTTTTTGTTCATTTTTTTTGTTTGTTCACTATTCTCTGTGATGTTGAGGTGTTCTAACTTTTTATCTTCCAAATTTATACATAAGTTTTTAACTTTGTTATGTTTTGAAGATTATTTAATAGATTTTTTCTCTTATGTAAGTAAACCAAAAAATTTATAAATTAATCAATAATTTTCTTTTTTATTATGTTCTGATTTTGTTTCTTGATTTTTGACTTTCAAAAAACAACCTGTTGTGTTTATAAGTTGTAGTCCTTAAAAAAGACAATATATTTGTCGAAACGCTGGCAAAAATTTAAGTTTTCTTATTTTTTTAAAAAGACGAATCTCACAATACTTTTCCTTGATAATGAATATATTATTTATAATGTTACCACTTAATTTTTATTGTGATAACCAATCGCCAAATCCTCTCTTTTCGGGCAGATCTTTAAACATATTATGTAAATAAAAAAGTGCGGCCGCTGACTTTGCTGTAGCGCTTCGTTCCAGCGCCAATGTAAATTCTTGATTGTTTTATATCAGACTTTTTTTTTTTCCACTTCAAGGCGCGTTAGTATCTATGGTCATTGGCGCTCGGAGCCTTCTCATTGCACTGCCGGCCTCTGGACAGTGTTCTTTCGTTTTTATCACCGGACAGTGAGCTGTAGAGGATCCTAGGAAGAGAAAATCTAAGGGCAGTCAGTACCACTGCCTAGGACCTCCTCCGCGTGCGAGTCCACTGCGCTAACCCTGAGCTAGATTTTTTATTTAAAAAGTAATGCTGAGAAGATAGCAAACAGAAAACTCTTATTATAATAGGTCATTCCGTTGAAACCGAACTCACTACATTACCATTTGAACTAGGATGGCACAAGCATTCCAAACTATTACTAATTCTTGTCGTCTAGAAGTGCTAATTAATGTCTAGAATGAATGTGAGATCTAAATTGTTATTATATTTTGAAAACTTAATCCCTAAAGGTTGTCCGGGATATTGTTCAATGTTAAGATTAAGCAACTTTATTCAATGCAAGACTGAATGTACATTCAAGAAACAAAGCTGTGTAATATGCTTAGTTTTAGCCATGATAAGAGAACAAGTTTTCAACCCTTTATAGCTTCAAGTTGGAATGTTTTGCTTAATGAGATATATGTTTAACTAAGAAATATTAAGACTTAATTAACTTGGTTACAGTTATTAAAAAAAAACAAGCATTTATAATAAAGCGGGAGATACTAGTTTGACACAATAGTCCTCTTATTTGTATAACACTTAACAATATTACTGTCAACTACAGATTCCACATCAGATTTGTACATACAATAGTGTCTACATGCTTGTTATCAACTAACAAATCGAAACTTTAGACTTCTTGAAGGTGTTGTACAAATATATCTTATAAGCTTATGTTCAAATCTATGAAAGATCTGAAGTTATAGATAACGTTCTTGTTTGTAGAAACTGTTTGACAGTTTATTTCTTAGTAGTAAGTTAGAATGGTTTCCGAGCAGATTGTGACTTTAGATTACTTGTTACACCAGTTACGTAACCTTATTTTAACATCATCAATCATATAACTTTCGATTTTTATCGACATTTTTCACTTCTTACTTTCTCTCTTATTGCTAGTAAGTATGGCACGATATCGAGTATTAACCGGAAATATAAGTTTTGTATTAACTAAGTCCCGAAAAAGTGATTTTTAGAAACTGGTCTATATGTATGATTGTCAAAAACAGAAAATTATAAGAAACTCAAACTAGATATTTCTCTTAAGTGCTATTATGCGACTCGGCAATAAGATTCTGGTCAAATTGATGATCCGAAAGCTTGTGTTGAGCAACCGTTGAGTGCGGGGTCAACGTTCGTGAACTACAGACAAACAAACAGGGTGTACTAATATTTTTTTTAATTTTATTCAAGCTTTATTTACATTTTTTTTTCTTCTTTCTTAATTCTGGCTTTTTTTCTTTCCTTCTAAAAGAAGTTTTTTATTTATTTTCATTTTTATTTACCTTTTTTTTTACGAGTTTATATAAGTAAATTTTATTTTTTACGTTTTAATAAAGAGTGATATTTTATATTGTGTTCTTTATTTTTTATATAATTTTTTTTTTCGTTTCACTGTTTTTTTTTCCTCAACTTCTTCTTGGAATATGACCGATAACAGAAGAGGGCACCTGATATAGATATTGGTATTTAAACAGTGGAAAGGGGAAATGAACTTATAAATGGTATTAGGGAAAATAATAGTGTAGCATCTGTACCAATGGAATAAATGATTTGGGTACATTTCATTTAAATTTTCTCTTCCTAGTAGGCCCTATAGCTCACCACTACCCGGTGATGGACAGTATTGTCTATAGGTTGAAAACACTGTTCAGCAGTATACTGAGAGGACTCCGGAAGGCACAGTAGTTCTTTTAGGTTGCAATATGCAATATCCCACACCAAGAATTTAAAAACTTAAAATTCTACTAAAACAGTAACAAACAATGTAATATCATAAATTTTCGCAGGGCAAAAGTAGCTGATCCACCTTTTTTGGTTGTAAGTCTTTATAAGTGAACAATTGGTGCATATTTTATTTAATGTTAATGAAGTAGTCATTCTGATTAAAATATGTGTTCACGTTTACTTAATATATATTACTTTCTCTTACTCCTAGTAAGAGGAAGTATTGTAATCGTGTCAATTTTCGATATCCAGTTTTCACCGGAAATATCCGTTTTGAGATCCCCTGACTCCAAAAAAGTGGTTTTTAGCAAATGGTCTGTGTGTGTGTGTGGTGTCCGTGTGTGTGTGTGTGTGTGTGTATGTATGTATGTGAACAGCATAGCTCAAAAACGAAAAATCGTAGAAAGTTGAAATTTGATATTCCGTTTAGGGGTCACCATGGGATCTGACTGTACGTTATCTGTCAAAATTCCTCAACCGGAAGTACCACTTTACTAGTTGGATTTTTTACTTTTTTGCGATTTTCTCAAAAATGGCTCCGACGATTTTCTTTAAACGTGAAACATCAACCACACATACAATGAGCTACAACTTTTATTTGAAACATTTCTCCGAGAAAATGCATTGAAGGGCACTTTTGGGGGAGCGGTGGGGGTAGGTTTCCATCTAAAGTGTATTTCAGTTTGTAAGACAATTCTGTCATCTAAATAATGTTAATTAGAATTAAATATGTTGTTGAAATTCCGAGTTTGAAAAAAATCGGATAACCGGAAGTGCGTTTACTTTACCACTTTACTAAATGATTTATTCACTTTTTCGCAATTTTCTCAAAAATGGCTCCGACGATTTTTTTGGAACTTCCTATATAAACTAAACATGCAAAGATCTACAACTTTTATCTAAAACATTTATCTGGGAAAATTTTTTTAAGGGATATTTTTAGGGGAGGGGTGGGGTTAGATTTTCATCAAAGTGCTATCCTAGTTGATTATACAATTCTATCATCCAACCATAATTAGTTAGAAATAAGTAGATGGTTTCTGAAATTCCAAGTTTCAAGAAAATTAGTAAACCGGAAGTGCGCTTTTACTGAACATTTTTTTCAGTTTTCGACGAATTTCATTAAATTTGGTACACAAACTATAAAATTTGTCAATTATTATTTTGTGAACTGGAGTAAGAAATGTTTGTGTGAGTGTTTCACACCAGATTTTTTTTTTAAAATATTTCCTGACCTGGCTCATTCATGATTGTAATAGCATCCAGCGAGAGAAGATAGAGGCCCTACGCTTAGCAGAAGGTTTTCTGGTTAACCAGAGACTACCTCTGCTAGGCTAGCTAGAATGGGAGAACCAGCGGGAATCTTCTAAGAGGTCTATCAATACAACCCTACAACTGTACATTTCGCTCGCCTCGATGTCAGTAATCTTTACTCTCCCAGTCATTCTATCATTTTTCATTATAAAGTCCAGTGCAGTTAGTGTAACTTAGCTATATTATATTAGTGTCTTCATATCTCGTTCATTTAATCAAGCCTAATTTCTCTCCTCAACAACTCCATTATAATGATAGTTGGGCCCGTAACATCAGAGATTTTTTTTTTCTGGGTTTGGCTCTTTCATTTTGTTGTCATCACCAGGTTTGGGGCGTTCGTTTTGATAAACAGATAGGTCATAAATATTATGTATTTTTTTCTGTGTAAATATGTGTTACCATTTTATGTTTTTAAGATCACCCGAAACCGGTTGATGATCGATGAAGCAGGTTACCCTGGAAAAATTCTCTAATATATCCGTGCAAGGCGGGCCCAACTATATGAATAATATAACCTTACATTTTTTATACAATATGAGTTTATACAATATAGGTGAATAATTTGAGTTAAATATAAACATGAACCCACCTTGACATGTTATAATCAAATATCCCTAATTTATAATGTTGCAATCAAATATTCCTGAATAGAGATGACATGAGTTTTCTTCTCAACAAAAAGTGTAGGAAATTAATATAAACAAAAATAGATTTATTTAAACGAAAAAATCTGGTGTGAAACACTCACACAACTTTCTCTTACTCTAGTTCTCAAAATGATAATTGACAAATTTTATGGTTTGTGTACCAAATTTAATGAAATTCGTCGAAAACTGAAAAAACTGTTCAGTAAAAGCGCACTTCCGGTTTACTAATTTTCTTGAAACTCGGAAT
>JAAEAF010012704.1:0-14265 GCA_011037195.1 Triatoma infestans
GTTTGCGGTCTATTCCGAACTCGTCAAAAAATTTTACTAGTTTGCCTGGATATAGTGTAGAGAGTGTGTAGAGAGTTCACTTCAACGTAATGTTTCTATTACACTCACACTTGTTTAGTGACAAAATAGAATTATTATAGATTATGATTAGATATTAGAAAATAGTGTATAATAAATAGTATGTTTTGAAGAATACTTTATAACCAAATTTTAATAGTGTTGTTAAGTATGCTCAGTGTTTTATCAAGTCATTTTTTATTAGTGGGAGGGGGATAAGTTATTTCACGAGTAAACTGTACTATTAAGAATAGATAAACTTTGAAGAAAGGGAATGCAAAATTTATGGAAATCAAAAGCTTATACAAGTAATAAATAAATGTGAAATACAAGCAGGATAAATACAAGAAAATATGTAAGTAAATTGATATGTAATAATGTTGGCAGCAAACTACAAATTAGAGATGATATTAAAATAAATGATAGAGGAAATCAAATAAATTCGTTTTTATTTATCATGTTTATTTTTAAATGATATTAATTTATGTTTAAATTACATTGAGAATATGGTGAGAGAGATGTGTATTTGCATGCTACGACGGATAAAATACCAGCTGTTATACAGCATTGCGGATCCATCCACATATTAAACATAATCCATGGACTTCAAATTCTCCCTCATTAAAACTCTTCTCGAAACTTTCCTTTATAGATGCTTATGCATTTTATATATATATATATATTCTACTTTTCTTCGTTTATTTTCTAGTCTTATTTTCATAATCAAAGCAAGCTTTAAGTAGAACCTTCTTCGTCTGCATTTACCTCTTCTAGACATATTGGCCCGTTACTGCACCATTATTGTATGTTCGGAGCGGCGTGGCATAAGAAGCATTTTATTAACCGGGCAACTACCTAATACATGGGAAGATGTCTCATTCTCTCTACCGCATTTACGACAGGGGGATACCAATATCTCCTGCAGCTTGGCTACCAGCTCCACGAACCGTCAGCAAAAAAAAGTTGTTAAGATAAATAAACTGGACAGTTTATTGAATAAAAATGAAAAATATATATATATAAACTCACACTTCTTGACACATCGGCAGCCAAAACACTTCAAGTAAACTTGCAGCAGCAAGTTATTTCAAAATGTTGATAATATAGTTCACATTTTTCCAGTGGTACTTCAAGTTTCAAGTTCACTTCAACATTGACAAACACTCCAACTATTACTTCAGATCAAATAAAGAACAAGATTTACAGTGGACAGTAATTTCAGTTTTTATCAAAGGAAGATCAAGTGACCTGTCAAATGGAAACTTGGCTTCAATTAGATATTTTATATAACGGAAATTGGCATTGCGATCGCAGCACCACTCTCTGTATAGCAAACTATTGCCTAATGAATGTTATCAGACATACTTATCGGTTAATAATAAGCTTCACATTATGAGAGTGTTGTTTCGGGCGAGATGTCAATTGTTGGACTCAAACTATAAGCATTTCGGCGCTGGGGCCGGTCTGTACACTCTATGCAATTGGCGGGCGATAGAAGATGGGTACCACTTCATAGGAGAATGTCCTATTTTAAGTGAATATAGAGTGAGATAGTTGGGGAAGGCGCGGTTTACGGAAGAGGAAGTGGTCGGCATTTTTGGGCGGCCAAAATTGGTGCGGCCTATATTAATTCGTTAGCAGGGCGGCTGTTTACAGAAAATTTTTAATTGAAAATGAATAGATTCATTATATTATGTCATTAAATGTTTGCATTTAAACTTCTGTTTACAATGTGTTTCATTTTATATTTTCTTTCTCTTTTGTCATGCTATATATTCTTGATATATAATTTGTTTAGTTTATGGTATTTGTTTTAATAATGTAAAAAGGAAATTTTAGTTTATTACTTGGTTAACTTGGCAGACGGACAGATTGTCCATTGTATTATAAGTGTTAATTTATTTCTATCTTTGTAATTTTTGTAATTATTTTTTGTCATTAAAACACTATTCTATTCTATAACGGAAATTGGTATTTTGTTCGTATTTTATGTTTGAAAGAATGTGATATTGGGATACTTACATGATTGCCTCTTGATTCAATTTACATAGTTTTGATTTATTGTTTATTTATGTGATATTACCTAGTTATAATTTTCACATATAACTGAAAATGTATATATGCGCATCCAAAATATATTACATAAAAATCGTAATTCTGTACCCCGATTTTTCTTCAAAATCGAAATTTTTGTCAAACATTAATTGCTTATTAATATTATACAGATGATGAGAGTCATAGTAATGACATAGCAATGTCAAAGCCTTCACAAAATATAACAAAAGGAAAGAATAATTTATAACTAGTGGCCCCACAGCCGGCCGCTGCCTATTCAATACAAAGGTATCAAAGACAAGCACCGATAAAGCCCTGTCTATTGAACAGAAGCCACCTGGTCTTTGAAAGTCGCCGATGGGCGACCAAATCTGGCCACTGACCTGAATCACTGGTCGCCGACCTAACCAAGGTCGCACGCTACTAGAGATGTCTTAGTGTGAGAACTTACTTACACACTTGACAGTTTGAGAGTAAGACTAATATAAACTTTGGAGGAGGGCATCATTATATCATTCATCATTATACGAGTAGCCACATCATTAATCAGTATCATTTTACAGCAGCAGTTATACTTGAGTTCCGAGCGCGTCCCTATACAAAGTTTTAACTTATAATTATTTTCATAGTTGTGCATATTAGTTTATTTATTATAATCATTTTAAATTATTTGTTATTTAACTATTAAAATTATTTATTTACTTTTATCAAATCATATTAATTGTAGTTACCATTAGGCTCATTCAAATTATTGTTAAAATATATTCTATTTTTATAAATTCAGTGTTAGTAATCCAAGCAATAACTCTCTAAACTAACTTCCGCCTAATAAATCCCTCTTCAATACATCTAACTTCATACCTCAGGAATCACGACAATTGATTCCACTACACATATAATATATTGAATTAGCACTTTATGGAAGAGCCAAAGTCACTCTTCTTTTAGTCACTCCTGTTAAATGAATTTTCCCAGAAAAATGTTACGAATAATAATTGTATCCATTTTAATTAATTTAATTAATTGATATATACCATTTTTAAAGAAACTCGTTAGAGCCAATATCTAGAAAATCGGAAAAAAATAAAAATTCTATTCAATAAAGTGTAAATTTGGTCGAACGATTTTAATACGTGAACGAAATACCAATTTTAGCTTTCTGCAATTTTCCGTTTTTGAAAACTGTCCATGCGAGCGCATTTATATCCAATTCGTCCGACTACATATTATAATAGATGTAATTTATCACCTACGTTTGCAATCGGTAACCATTCCGATGCGCTGCAAAAATGGCTATATTTGAAGTTGGTCTTAGGAATAAGAAAAACTGAATGGAGCTAGGTAAATGCTTAGCTCAGTGGTGGCGCGCTGGACATCCGCGTGGCAATCCTGGATTCGAGTCCATCTTAGATATTTTCTTCCTAGGAATCACTATAACTCGGAGGCTGGCAGTGCACTGAAAATGATCCGGGTGAAAATGATCATATTGTTCACGCGCCTTCAAAAACATCTCTCTCGCATTCTTACAACAGCAACCGCTGCTATATATGTAAAAGTAATGCAATATCTATTTTTGCAAACGTTCTTAATTTTGAATTACCAAATTTGGAGTCAAGGGGCGGCAAAACAGTTACTATTAATGTCTTTCCAATAAATAATATAAATTCAGGATTTATAAGCGGATCTCAAATTAGATGGCCATTCTCCCCAGTCCATACCACTCTACCAAATGTACTCCTTACAACCGATTCTGTTTAATGTACAGATAGTCTGTACATAAACATTTGGGGAAAAAAATAATGCACATGCTATCTGGTGATAATGCTCTAATATCATTTGTATGAAAACGCTTGACACATCTGGGAAAATTGTCAACAAGAGGATGTAATAGAAACAAAGAATAAGACGCTAACAATGAACAGAAAAAATATGTGAAATTTCTGATAGTGTTCTTTGATTATTTTAGATATGAAGGGAATAAGATGTTCTGAAAATTGTTGGATAATGTGGAGAGACTTTAGACAATAGTTCGAAGAACGATGGATTTGTTAAACGAATTTTCCAATTTGGAGAGATGGTTTTTCCATGTTCTTGTGGGTATCTAATTGAATCAAGTTCAGGAGAGTGATTTGCAGTATATCTGTAATAGATAGAGAAAACTGAATTGAGAGTCCTTGGGTATCAGTATAGCTTAGTTGCTTAATTGATGGTCACCTACCTCAGCTAATAATAATAATAATATAATAATAATAATAATAATAATAATAATAATAATAATAATAATAATGGAAACGGTTGGGTTAACTGTAACACTAACAATGGTCGCAAAGAAATCACTACTATTAATACTAGTGAATGCACATTATAATATTCCTGACTAGATACTGATGGAACTGTGGCCTGTGGCCCAATGTCTTTATTTTTCCCCCATCGCTAGCATCGGGAAGTAGCATGTTTCGATTTGCGTTTTTCGTTGATTGAACATTCCGTGCAGGTTCAGCTGGTACCGTCGCTGGGGGCCTCTTGAGCATGTATCACCCGCACAGATGAAGCTCGGAGAAGCGGTGGCTCCCGAAGGCGCCTAATAGTTGAGGTAGTGGTATCTATTCGTTATTAACAGATGGCGCCACAGCGGTGGCTGTACCTATTGACCACTAACAGATGGCGCCACAATAATAATAGCACATTATTCTCAAAATATTTACAAAATAGGCAAGCACTGTATAGCATGGAAAAATCCATCTGTTGGAGGCGATAGTATGTATACAAAAGGATCTTAGCATTGCCTGAAAGTAACGTAAGGTTTCACTTGAGGAAGAGTTATTGTATGATCCTTAGCAACTCTGCGAGCATATTTAATCCATGAATTGCTTCACATCAAGAAAGACAACAACCAAACATATTAATTCCTTCTACTCAAGTGAGGAGGCAATGGTTTCCACAAAGTAATAATACTGAGATTCGATGAACAATGGATGTCAAATAAGTTTAAAAGAGAAATGCTGAAGCCAAACCGGAAATCAGGATTATTTTTTTTATTATTTCGAATCAGTAAGAAAGTATTTGATATAAAAAATATTTTTCAAGAATATGACTTTCAGTTTTGTTTTCGACCTGATAAGAAGAGAAAAAGAATTCCAATTATTCCGCGGCAAATATCTGGCTTCAGAATTTATAAATAGCAATTAGGAGAATGAATTTCTATGGGTAAAAATAAAGTCTATTTGATGTAATGTAGTCGAAATCTCGTGTTTTTCTTTCTTTTCTTTTGGAAAAATGTTTAGTTATAATGAGTACTTGTTACAAAGTGGAACCTGGTTAGACAGAAAGAAGTAGCGAAAGAAGGAAAGAACTACTAACATAGGATCATTTAGATTTAGTTGGAAGAAAAACACACTTGAAAGATTGGAAGAGTAAGGGAGGCTTTTTCCTAGAAAAAAGAATTTCCAAGAGCCTTCATCACTTCGAAGGAAGAGATGATACAATTTTGTAAGAAAGGTTTCTCTCAGTAAGGGGTCTAGAGTGATTTGTCTTCTGCAGTTAAGTGCTACTGTTGCCACCGTGTATTCATGAAACTATCCTGTATGAAAGAGATTCAGTTCTGTACATTATAGTTGAGCTAGATTGTATAAGCCCTTCTTTCTATATCAAGTACTTTACCACTTAGTTCCACAAGAGTTTTTCTATAATGAATATTCGTAACTATAGTGATGCATACATGAACATTGTGCACATAGTGGTGGTGGATAAATCTTTTGCTACCCAAGGACCGATGGATGATATTTTTGAATAAGAAAAAGGATCATTTCGTATTATACCAATGTATATCGGCCATATTTGTTCTAAAGCTCACTTCCAATCCGAAACTTGATATGAACATGATTTCTTTCTATTAATGAAGTGAGATAAATGATAATTGGTCCACAGAGTTGGGTAGTAATTAATTACATGAGTTTTTAATTACACTTTCAATTAAATGAGTAAAATTGGAACATACTCTCAATTGGAAAACAGTTGAATGGTCCAAAATATAAAAATAACTGGTTCCAAAGAACAATTACACTGAAGTAATTGTAATATCCAATTACAATTACTGTAATCGTTTTAAGTAATTGCAATTACTTCTTTCAATTACTGTAATTGTAATTGAGGCTCTTAATTACAATTACTGCGTGTAGCTATGTAATTGTAATTACAATTACCAATAATTCAATGGCAATTACATGTACTTGTAATTGCAGTAATAGAATTACAAATACAAATACAAAAAAAAATTGAGTAAATGAACAAAAGTAAACTCTGCCATATTTCCACTCAATAATCTTTTGAAAGAAGTATTTAACAATATATATTTCTCAGTAGAAATTACATTGTTAATTTAAGTAAATTTATTTATTATGAGTCAGAATTTAATAAATACAAAAATATTTCCTAACCATATGGCTTTTTTCTTTTCTTTTTTTACCGTTTACTAATATCTAATTCCTTTTTTAGAGCCATTTCGGCATTAATGATTGCAATTACCAATCACAATTACTTGGAATTGCATTAAAATTAATTGGGATTGCAGAAGTACAATTACAATTACATGTAATTGTATTGGTAATTGAAATACTTTGGCTCAACCAGTAATTGTAATTGTGTATCACAATTACAATTACAATGATTCATAAAGTAATTGCATTACCAATTACAATTATATGTAATTGTAATTATTTTTCAGCAATTTCAAATTACAGTGATTGGTAAGTAATCATAATTGTAATTGAAATTACTTTTTGCCCAACTCTGTTGGACAATTCCGCTGATGCCATTGACGACATAATTTAAAACTGCTGGTTTTCCTGTCTCACTTGCGTCACACGCTACTCTAAGAATCAAGGTTGGATCGTATGGTACTAATATTGGTGTCACTAGCTATTTCGTTTTTCAAATTTTATAAAGACATTTTCATATTCGGAAGATTAATAGATTTTTTTAATTTTTGTTGAGCAGCATTCAAAAATTTGAAAGATTCGGAATAAAACGAGATTATTATGTCTTACATTCCTACGTTGACCTAGTTGATTAATGACATTGCTTTGTCAGGGCATTTCAAAATTTGATTAAAAGTCACGATATAGCCTAAATTTTAAATTTACTGTTTAAAAAACTCACATATCTATTTTTTCTTTTCGTATAAATCGAATTGTTTTAAGCGTGCTAAGCATTTGATAAGTCTGGAATGGGCATTCTTCCAAAGAATGTTCCATGAATAGTAATGTCATCAAAATATGATAAAACTCCTCCTGGTAGTTCTGAAAGAATTCTATTGAATTCGTTTGGAGCAGTTTTTTATTCCCACTGATAAACGATTCATTAGATAAGTTCCTCGATGCTTTGATATTGATTGTATAATTCTACTTACTTCATCAACTTTGACGTGCCTTATTTAAGTGTAAGAGATAAAAAAATATATTGAATTTCTCCTATTATTTAAAATATTATCGATTCGGCTTATTAGATAATAGGTAGGTAAGTGTTGCAGATTGACTGCTAGCTCGTAATCGATGCATAGGCACTAATTCCCATCGGTTTTTAGAATAATAACCAATGGCGATCCCCAGTCGTTTGTGCTTATTTTAATCACATGTGATTTGAGGGGTCTAAAGCACAAGGGGTATAAGTGCAATTACAGTATATATCCCTTGTGCTTTAAACCCCTAATTTGTAACTTGGGTGTTGTGAATTTCAGTGGCTGTTGTTGAAAAAAGATTTAATCATTCCACCAATTGGTCGGCTATAAGTGTCGTTTTTTGTTAATACATATACTTGCATGGAAAACAAAAAATTTAAATTTTGATCACTTTAAAATTTTCCTCATGCAATTTTTCTTTCTTAAAAATTTATAATATTTGGGAAGGAAATATTGAAATTCAGTTTTCTCTCGTCGCCAATCTGTTTGGTTTGATTATTGATAAATTTCTAATAATTTTTAAGATCAGGCAATTGAATCATATGCTTGATTGTATTTCATAAATGTATCAAAAATTTTTATTTCATACATCAAAAAATAATTTCATAACATATGATTAATAATTAATGAATAAATATTGTTATATTTACATTGATATTTGACAATGTATTTTTTATGATATATGAAAGTACATTATATAAAACAATCTCCCATGCGGAGGTCCTGAGTTTGAGTCCAGCTGTACTGTCACAATATTAGTTGAATAAACATTTCTGTACAAAACACATCATTTTACCTTTATACACGTAAAACAATATCCATACAATTTCTGCATAACTGCACCGGAACATTGTGTTATAATAAAATGCTTTGTAAATATTTTTTGCGGTGAAACCGAGAGAGAAACTGCAAATATATATTTTGAATATATTTTTATTCTTACATACACATGATCTGGTTAAATTTATTGGGTATAAATAATTCTAGATGTCAGAATTGCACTCTAGTGAACATATAAATAAAATTAATCTACTGAAATTTTAGAAAAATGCAATTTTTTTGTTTGTTTAACAACTAAACTCAATCAAAAACGTTGCTTTGTGTTAACAAGATCTTTTCTCCATGCAAACATAATGGAACATAAAGGGAAGGGAATAGCTAAGTGGTTAGCGTACTGGACTATCACGCGGAAGGCACGGTTTCGAGGTCAGCTGTGCTACCCTTAGATTTTTTTTTTTCCTAGGGAGCCTCTACAACTCACCGTCTGGTGATGGACAGTGTTGTCTGTAACGTGTGAACACTGGCCAGAGGCCGGCAGTGCACTGAGAAGATTCCGGGCGACAATGACCATAGATGTTGACGCGCCTTAAATTGAAAAAAATAAATGATCTTTTCAATCTTCTATTTAGAAAATAATATTAATAATTATTATTTATCGTGTAATGAGTTATTATTATTAATTATGAAATAGGAAAGTGTACTAATTTACTTAAGGGCGGATGGATTTGAATTATGTGTTAAGTCGCCCCTGATGCTGGTCTCTCTTATGAGTGTCATTTCTGGTCCTCCATGCCGTATAGAAATAGCTATAATAACTACAAATTAACTATAAATTACGGTTAATTGGTGGAAGGTGTAATGTGCAGGGCTATTCTGAGACGTGATATCTTGGTAAGCTTAGGAGAGCTAGCCCACTGTCTGTCAGTTAGAGCTAGTCGCGGTCATTACCTTGCCATGAGATAAAATGACGAAGGGTACATAACTCCAGAGTCTCAGAATTCCTACCAAGTCAACTCGAGAATGATGCAGGACTGCATGGGCATCCCAATGAAAATTGGTAGCCAAAATAAGGTTATTC
Organism: Triatoma infestans; assembly: GCA_011037195.1. Taxonomy (NCBI): domain Eukaryota; kingdom Metazoa; phylum Arthropoda; class Insecta; order Hemiptera; family Reduviidae; genus Triatoma; species Triatoma infestans. The sequence continues at coordinate 9,426 of JAAEAF010012704.1, forward strand.
TAATTTCCATACCCGGGCATTTAGGGTATACGGGCAACGAGGTGGCAGATAGCCTTGCCCGAAAGGGCTTCGTAGGAACTATTATTGGACTTTTCTGTGGCATCGCAACATGTCTCGTTAGTGTTCGCAACATTGCCATCAAAGCATAGATGTAATATAGAAAACTCCAGACCAGAGGCAAGCGAAAATGTGTAATATTAGCTATTCGTTCAGGTTTACAACAAAACTACTCCAACAAGGTCGTTCGATAGACCTTCTCATTTTCCAACGTAGACTTACTAAACACTACATAGCATAGATTTGACAACTGAGCCTGCGTTAGTTTTGTCAGGAAGAAGAAAAAACAGCACTGCACAGCACTGTGTCAGTGTACGCGGCTGGTATGACTAAGTCTTCTGCTCTTTGGAGAAGAGAAGTTGACGCCTTCAAGCTTTGCCTAGGAGTCTTTCTCCAGATATCTAAGTCTAATTATACAGACAACACTGGAGATGGTACTATAATTTGTCGCTGCCACAATTGGTCCATAGGGATTGCGGTGTTATGGGCTCAATAGCCAACCCCCACAGAATCTATTTGTCTATATATATGTTTGTAACTGACATTTATTCAGATCAATAGCAAATGAATCTTCACGACACAGATACCCACATCATTTCTGTTATTTTTGTCTATAACTAGAAATTAATTGCTAATTCATAAGATGTCTAATAATTTATCTTGGGAAAACTTATAAAGATGATATTCTTTCTTCAGAAACAGTCTATATCAAGTACCAACATGAATAAGTAAATACTGTCGCCTTTAATTTATTAGAAAGCAAGTGCAATTAAATCACTTGTATTTCATAAAATAAATCTATTAAATTAATATTACAAATACCGTCTATAGTAAAAAACTAAAATATATATTGAATAAAGGATAATAAAGAATAATCTGTAAAATATGTACATAAAAAAATATGTAGAACAATATGTACAGAATGAATATATTAACCCCCAAATATATTGTTGCATACATACGCCCACTTTATATAATATATTTATTTATTTCTTTTCATTATTGTTTTATAGATTTTTAACACGTCAGCTACCAAAAATAACACACTGAGAACTTTATTCATTGCTATTTTTTTTAATTAATATTTATTAATTGGTTCTGATTGTTTTTATTCAAAGTTTTTTTTAAATGTAGGAGGGGGCCTAAAGTGAATTTCTTACTTGCTTTCAGCTTTTTTTCTTTTAATCAGTTTGTTGGGCAGAGAACAAAATATAAAAAAAATAAATAATAATTTAATCACGTTTGCGTGTTGATTTTTGTGCGTGTAAGTCTAGATATACTTAAAAACTGGATTTAGCGATCAATATCGCACAAACTATATTGTTTTCAATGTTCATAATCTTTAGTTACACATTGAATCAATGACTAGTTGCAATAGTATCGTAATATTATTAAAGAAAAAAAAACAAATCTGGGATATATCACTCACACTTGCTGAAATTTTTACTTAAGTCTTACAGACCCATTTTTTTAAAAAGTTTTACTAATTATTCAGTTGTTCTCTTTTAGACAATTGGTGACCGCCCTAGAAATCACATACCGCCCTAGAACTGTTTTTTTTTTCTTCCTTCAATAATTTATTTGCAACTGTACATAAGATACAATAAGCAAAAATGTGATGAGTGAGCAAACATGACATGAATAGCATGTGAAGAAAATTACCCAGTCGTATTACTTCCTAGTGGTAGTTAATTTAAAAGTTCATGGGGCCACTGAAGCTTCAGGACGTCGGGAGTTCATTGTTGGGTAAGATTTGATTAGGAAGTTGTTGAATCAAAGGATTATGATGATGGGACAGGGAGTTATGGAATCTTTAATGACGGGGTTTTTATTAGCTCGGACATAAATGGAATGGATAGGTCATTATGTAAGTTTTTATTGGAGACATAATAAGGAGTATTGGTAATTTTTCGTAGGATTTTCTGGACTGTAAGGATTGGATACGGTAAACGTTGGTATGCTTAGTGGAGCCCCATTTCTCTAGTCAATAGGTCCATATTGGTCGTAGTAACGTTTTGCATAGTGTAAGCTTATTTTTATTTTCTCTTACTATTAGTTTTTTTTTTTTTTTTTTAAATTTTTTTTAAGAGGGGGGAAATGCTACTTACGCACATCAATGTGCCGGACTCCATATAAGCATGCCTACCGGCTAACCCCCCCCCCCATATACCTGAGCCTAACCTGGATTCGCTTTCTCAGCACTGCACCAGGCTAGGCTCCTTAACCTAGCCCTAACGGGCCCCTTCTCCCATATTCACCTCTACATGTTTAGTCGACATTACCTCCCGGACAAAGGAAGTAACCTTTGTCCAGTTGTTGCGACTACTCAACAGAGTCTGGACAAACCTTCCAGGCACCAGTTCCCCGACTTCCTGCTCAAGGTTACTTCTGGGTCGAGCCCACCTTTCGCATTCAAAAACCGTGTGCCGAGCATCGTCGCGTGGAGCTTGGCAATACAAGCAGGCCGAAACTTCTTCTTTACCTACCTTTTTCAGATAGTCTCTGAAGAATCCGTGTCCAGAAAGGACTTGGGTCAAGGGGTAATTTACCTCACCATGGCTTCTACCAACCCAGCTTCTAATGTCTGGAATTAAGATAGCGGTCCAGCGGCCTCGGCGCTCCGCATCCCACTCTTCTTGCCACGCTACCATGGTACGCTCTCGCTCTTCCCTAGCTATTTCCACGCGATTATTCTCGCCCCGTCTGGCATAGATTCTTGCCCGCTCCTGAGCTAGGAGGGCTATAGGTATAACCCCGGCTATTACCAAGACGGCCGGCTCCGACACGGTGCGGTAAGCAGAGGCAATCCGGAGTGCGCCGAGTCTCTGCACCCGCGCGAGCCTTTTTTTATAAACTTTCTTTCGCAAGGCTCTTGCCCAAATCTCTGCGCCGTACAACATCACAGAGTGGGAAACACTCATCAATATTTTGCGAGTACTCGCCTTGGGACCTCGCACGTTGGTCATCAACCTTGATAGACGCGCTACTGCACCCGCAGCTTTATCGGCAGCCTCTTGGATATGTCTTCCAAAGCTGAGTTTAACGTCCATGGTTACACCCAAATACTTAACCGCTCTAGACGAAGTCACCACTTCCCTACCAACATAGAACGGAATGCAGGGGTTGATCCTTCTTTTTGTCAATATCACGACCTCCGTCTTAGCTAAAGCTAACTCAAGTCCATGTTCCACCATCCAACCATTCACTCTTCGCATAACCTGGTGTATCTTGGTTTGCGCTATGTCTAAATTACGCACCGATATGAGCGCTGCAACATCATCAGCGTAAGCGATAATTGCCGCATCTTCAGGCATTTCCAACCGCAGCAATCCGTCGTAAGTGACGTTCCAGATATCGGGGCCTAGAATCGACCCCTGCGCAACTCCCGCAGTGAAGGTCATAATTTTAGGACCTGCCTCTGTTTGGTAGACTAGCGACCTATCCCTAAAGTAGTCGTCGAGAACCCTCAATAAATACGGCGAAATATGGAAATTCCTCTCCAATGCCTGCAGGGCGTCGGACCACTTGAGGGAATTAAACGCGTTCTTAACATCTAGCGTGACTAACAATACTATCTTCCGCGTACGTTGACTACGACTTTCTGCTCTTTGGACCGCCCTTACAACCTCCTCTACTGCTTGCAGTGTAGACCTAGCTGGTCTAAAGCCATACTGCCTGGGTGATAGACCGCCTGCTTCCCAAATTTCTTCCGTAAGCCTTAGCTTAATAAGTTTCTCAAAGAGCTTTCCTACCGTATCCAGCATGCATAGCGGACGGAATGACGAGGGGAGTGAACCTCCCTTGCCTTTGCTAATTAGAACTAGCCGGGCAATCTTCCACCTATAACTAAATATGCCGGATTTTGAACATGCATTAAACATTTGTAACAATATGTCTGGTTTTCCTCGGGCTATCATTGCTACAACTTTATTGGGTATGCCGTCCGGGCCTGGGGCCTTCTTGGTTTTCAAAGTAACCGCTGCTTCCTGCACTTCTTCTTCCGTAAAAAACGGAAGAAGGAAGTATTGTACTATTAGTAAGAGGAAGTATTGTAATCGTGTCAAATTTTCGATATCGAATTTTCACCGGAAATATCCGTTTTGAGGTCCCTGAGTCCAAAAAGGTTGTCTTTAGCAAATGGTCTGTGTGTGTGTGTGTGTGTGTGTGTGTATATATGTATGTGAACAGCATAACTCAAAAATGAAAAATCGTAGAAAGTTCAAACTTGATATTCCATTTAGGTATCACCACGGGATCTGACAGTAGGTCAGCGGTCAAAATTCTTCTACCAGAAGTACCCCTTTTCTAAATGGTTTTTTTTACTTCTTTACAATTTTTCCCAAAATGGCTCCAACGATTTTCTTTAAACTTGGTATATCAACTACACATACAAAGATCTACAATTTTTATTTGTAACATTTTTCCGAAAAATGCTTTAAGGGCACTTTAGGGGTGGGGTGGTGGGTAGATTGTCCTCTAAAGTGCTATTTCAGTTTATTAAACACTTCTATCATCTAAATAGTGTTATTTAAAAGTAAATATGTTGTTGAAATTCCGAGTTTGAAGAAAATCAAAACACCGGAAGTGCGTTTTTACTGAAAAGTATTTTTTTTTTTTGTTTTCTGGTATTTTTTTTTTACTTTCTTGGAATTTTCTCAAAAGTAGCTCGGACGATTTTCTTCAAACTTGTTATATCATCTACACATACAAAGATCTACAACTTTTAATTAAAACAATTCTCTGGAAAAATTCATTTAAGGGTACTTTTGGGGGAGGGGTGGGG
>JAAEAF010012705.1:0-13199 GCA_011037195.1 Triatoma infestans
ATTATGATATATTATATATAACATTACACTATATATATACAAATGAATGTCCGTTGTACGTAATAGCAAATCTCGAGAATTAATGACTCAAATGTTGTCAAATTTATATATGTTGTTGAGGCTGAGGTATAGATGGTTTTTAGTACACAAAATTGTCGATAGGTGGCGCTTTTCAAAAGATACGAAAAATTGTTTTTTTCGCATATCGTATAGTCATACAATCGTATATATATACAATAACGTCCGTCGTATATTTCTAAATAACGTCCGTCAATCAGTAAGACAGTCCGCTTCATAAAAATTAATGTCCGTTGTACGTAATGGCAAATCTTGAGATTAAATTACTAAAATGTTGTCAAATTGATATATGTTGTTGAGGCTGAGGTATATAATAGCTTGCACGCGAGTAGGCAAACCTTCCGCATTGTATATATATGCCCCAGGAGGCAGAACAATAAATATTGTGTATCAAAAAGCATTGCAATAAGAAAAGTAATTTTTTCATTCGAAAAGCATTACAATCAAAATATTATTGTTTTACAAATTTTTTTCAATTCACTCTTATTATTTTTCATTTCAATAAATATTTTCTAATAACATAAATTAACGTTTTTTACTTCCAAATATATATTAGGGGCCAGCAAAGCGGACCGTTATGCTCGTCATTATATAGATATTGGTATGATTATCATATAATACTATTATATATAATTATATATATATAATTAAATAGATCGATATCTGTAATTGAAATCGAAATAAATTGATATTTTCTGCATACCGAATATTAATATTAATACTGGAATGTTTATTACATCCATCTCCTTCTCTTTTCAACTACAGACTTTATTGGCAATCATTTCTTACCATATTTTTGCACAATATTGAATTTCCTAAACCAAAGTTTTATTGTGTTTTTGTTTTCATCGATTTCTGAGTTAATTAGCGCCTATTATTATTATTATTATTATTATTTATATCATATAAACAATGAAAAAGATTTATTTCATATCTTACCTCATTTATATAAATTTTGGACAAACATTATTTTCAATAAAACTGTACACGATAAATAAAACGTCAAAGTTTCAGATTATGCGTTTCAGTTGTTTTAATGAAATTTTTGGTTTTATTGGATATACTTGATACAACAAGTAATTAAATAATTAATTATCTTTAGCTTTTCTAAAATTATGGACCTTATACCAGAATTCTAATAATCAATTCCTCGAATAAAATGTTAAACAACAACAAACGCAAAAAATATGGTTTACGCTATTAAAATATAAATAAAGGAAACCTTGTTTGTGAATAATTTTCTAAAAATCTGTTTTAAGGTATATTTATTGTTTCAAGCATGCGATAGACATAATATTTAAATTAATCCTTTTACAATTTTTTTGAAAAAATTACTGAAAATTGGGTTTTATATAGAATCGCGTTTAATACTGTGAAAGATAATATTACATTCTTGCCGAAATTTTCTAATTTCGGTTTTCACATGAATTATAAATTTTGAGAACTTCTGAGTATGTGAAACAACTGAATGCTTTTAACATTATCAGGCCAAGTATTTTTTTTTTCCAATTCAGTAGTATTAACGTTGTAATAAAAGTAGTTCTACCGACAACGATTATGTGTTGGGAATTGTTCATCCATTCCGAGAGTTGTTATTAAGGCTGAGATGGATGGTCCTGTCACGCTTCGTTTTCCCTTCTAAATTTTTTTTTATTTGTAGTAAAAGTAATACCTTTTTATGTGTACAGTGATGTAACAGCAAGAGAGCAAACAGCAACCAAAGAGAGCAAGAGAATCTCAACCACTCTCTCGGGCTGGAGTGGGAGAAGCTGTATAAATATAGCGAAGGACAGTCCATAAAACACAGTTAAACACAGTAGAAATTAGTTCAGTACATCCAATCGCTAGTGTCATTCTCTTACACTCAACCTTAAACATTCATCCATTGTAAAGTCCATGCAGTCTGTGTCTCATTATTAATATATCAGTTAACAAGTGTTAACCAAGTCTTCTTCTTAACTCATCAAACAAAACCAATTCTCTCCATCCAATACATCCATTATAGTAAGCACTTCAGTTATAAATAAAATCGAGAAAAATCCAAAAATCACAAAACCTATTACGTAAAGTAGCACTTCGGTTTACTGAAGTAAACGTTCCGGTTTACAACGCTGTAATTCTATCAATACGTCTACTGTATATATATTAATATTATGTAGATGATAAAACCATATATTATACTAAAGTAGCACTTTAGAGGAAAGCAATAACGTTTCTACTGTTCCCACAGAAACTATGCAAAAAATAAATTGTCCCCGAAAAATGTTTCAAATAAAAATTATAGATATTTATGTATGTAGATAATTTATGATGTTTGAAGAGAAGTTCGATGTTGGAGCGATGTTTGCGAGTAGATCACGAAAAACTGAAAATATCCGTTCAGTAATGTGGCATTTCCGGTTGATGTATTCTGTCCGAAACCTTCGTTTCAGATGCGGTGGTATTATGAAATTTGAGCCTCTTGCGATTTTTCGTTTTTGAGATAGTTTTTTCACAAATCATTCGCTAAAAATTTTTTTTTTCGTACTCAGGGTACCGTAAAACATATATTTCCGGTGAAAACTGAAATTCGATAATTTTGACACGATCGCAAGACTTCCTCTTATCAGATGTAAAAAAAAAAAAAAAAAATTGTAGGTAAAATGTTCGGTAATATATATTTTTTTTTAAAAAAGAATTATGAGTTATATAGAATAACACTATTGATATTGTGTTTTTGTAAAGGAAGAAATTATTAACAAGTTTGTAACTAGGGAACTCTGGTGGTTAGTGGATTAACTAGGACAAGATTGCGGAATGGGGCGGGAATTGATTGTGAAATTTTATTGATAAATGGTTTGTACACTCGAGGTCTCTAAATCACACATGTCTACTGCTGCCCCCTCCCCCACCAATACCCCAATACTCGCTTATAACACATACATACATACATACACACACACACACACTCATGCCATTCTAGAACACTTACATTACCTGGACTGCTAGTAACTGCCAGACCCATAATACCTTTCGTTGTGTACATACACTACCACTAACACGACTGTACCGGTTACGCACGACCAGATTTTCCTGCAGTTGATGGCACTTCTAGCTAGAGAAAATATTTGCTTCCCTCGCTTGACCCCCACCAACCCGCCGTCCCCTCAAACAGCCACTAAGAAAAATGTATTAAACTATTACAAACATATCAAGAGCCTTTTCTTTTTCTTTTAATTTCGTTTTATTCTTTTATCAATGTCCAGAGATTTTCCACTGTTATTTATTGCTTTCCTTTATTTATCTTTATTTCAAATATTTTGCCCCAACTAGCTTCCAACATTTAGAGTGGCATGTAAGAGTGGCCGTTTTAATTGGCGGCCAGTTACCTGGAATGTGGAATGTAAAGAACGAGATGATCAGAATGAAGGATTTCATTGATGAACAAAATTTTTATAACGTTCAGTTTGGAATTTTGTGAATGATTTTGCGGAGGATTTTTAAACTAGAATAACTCTAGATTCTTTTTGAGTTGGTTTGCTTTTTAGTTGAGGTTTGCTTAGTTGAGATGCCCGTAAGTCTAGATTGGTCGTAAGATTGTGTTGGATGTGAGAAATTTGATATTTAATTAAAGTTTGGAGCGTCTGTGTTTAGTAGTCTGAGAAGACGAACTAGGAGTCTATCTATCTGTCTACCTTTTTTTTTTTTGTTTAAGAAATAGTATTTCTAGATACCTTCCGATATTTTTATAATTACTTTTACCGCTTGAAAGTGGAAATATTGTGATCATGTCAAATTTTCGAAATGGTGTTTTCATTGGAAATACATGTTTTCAGGTATTCTGTACACGAAATACATGTTTTCAGGTAATCTGTACACGAAATACATGTTTTCAAGTATTCTGTACACGAAATACATGTTTTCAGGTATTCTGTACACGAAATACATGTTTTCAGGTATTCTGTACACGAAATACATGTTTTCAGGTATTCTGTACACGAAATACATGTTTTCAGGTATTCTGTACACGAAATACATGTTTTCAGGTATTCTGTACACGAAATACATGTTTTCAGGTATTCTGTACACGGAATACATGTTTTCAGGTATCCTGTTTACGAAATAAAAGGTTTTTAGCAAATGGCCAATATGTGTGTGTGTGTGTGTGTGTGTTGTGTGTATACACAATATCTGAAAAACGAATTTTTTTTTCTTCACAAATTTTTCAGAAATGGCTCCAAATATTTTCTTTAAACTTTGTATACTATCTGCGCATACACATAAATGACTATCACTTTTATGCAAAACATTGTGTTTTCTAGGAAAAATTATTTTTGGGGAGTTCTGGGGAAGGTCCTCTAAACTGTCACTTCAGTACCATGTATGGTTATATCAACAATATAATATTAATGAACATTAAAATCCTAGTTACTATTCAAAATTTGAAGAAAATCGGTTAATCAGAAGTGAATCTTTACAGAAACGGTTTCTCAGATATTTGGAATATTTTCAAAGTTTTCTAGTGTGGTCTAGATATTAAGGTGGTCCTTAATTTCATCAATTTTGAATTATATATAGTTTGCATCATATTTCTAATTCATTTAAGCGATTCTGGATACTGTATACGACAGTTTGAGGCTCTAAATCAGAACAAAAGGTATGAAGATGAACTAAAGATCTGAAAATGAGGCGGTCATTTTTTATTATTATTTTTTTGGAAGGGATTGTGGGTTGTCAATTGTGTAGAGAGTGAATAGCAAAGGGCTTAGTATACTTCCTTGACATCTACATCTATACTTTAAACTATATACGCTCTAAACTGGAGCCTGAATAGTGATTGAATTCCCTAACATTTAGTCCAAATTCTTCCCCATATCTTTTTTAATCTTTTCGTCTGTTTATTTGAGGAAAGCCTCGATCTATATTTCCCACACTGCTATTGATCAACACCTTTTTATAAAGAGTAAAGTTTTGCACAAATCTCCAAATGGAGATTAAATCTTAATAGACCATTTCTAGCTTTCCCATTCATTAAAAATACTGAAATAAATTTGGAAGAAATTTTTAATCAACTATCGATTATAAATTTCGATACTGTATTTTATAATGATTAGAAAAGGGAAATCACCTATGAAAAGTGATGGAAAATATGAGAAGGTTTTGACCAAGGATTTGAGGAACTTTATAATCATTTCCTGTAAAATATATAAACACTGGCATGATTATTATCAAATCAATATAACAGTCAGGGATAGCGGTATTGTAGGATGTAGTTACTATGTATTCATATATATTTAGTTTAGTTGCACTTTGTAATGGGATATTCATGTGAATAGTACAGCTGTTATATTGAAGTGGTGGGAATATTACAGGGATTGTATCCCTTTAGATAACTCTACCCATAGCTTCTGCTCCTCCATATTACTAGGAAGTGCTAGATGGCAGGGGTAGGATATCAATTCTAAAAGGGTGAGTTTGGGCGCCGCTTACTCAGTCGAGAATTTGAACAATCTCCGGTTCTCTATACTGGAAAGTCCTACACAATGAGAGTGTATCAGTGTACGATAGGTCAGGAGTGTGTGTTGTGGTTGTATGTGTCTATGTGTATATGTATTCTGCCTTTGGATGAATCGTTATATGTATATATGCATGATAGGCTCAATGGATATTAATAACCAAGCCTCCAGGCGATCTTTGAACCAAAATAGCGATATCTGTATACTTGTATCCATAATACGTTGTGTTGTCCTATATTGCGAAGGGTTTGGGAACCGCGAATTGGGGGGGGGGGAGGCAAAACAGTTATTTCACTTATGCTACTTTTGTATTATTAATAGCTTTTCTGTATACAGCTGACAATATAGGAAATATTTATGGAACTCTGTATGAAGACAGTACAAAACTGTATTTGCAAATATTTATCCATTGTATTAAGGATAGATTAGTGATTATATCTGCTGGTTTTAACACTAAAAAAAACAAAAAACTGAACATTTCGGTCTAATAAGGGCGTCCTCATCAATATTATAAACAGTAATACTTTTGTAATATATCCTTATTAATAGTTGGAATATATGCGTATCTGTAGAGATTACAGAAGCAACTTACATGCCACTAAACTAACATGCCATAAAATCAATTGGGATATTTCAAAGATAAACAGAAATGATACTTACATAAGAAAATATGAATAAAATATGAATTGTAGATTCTACAATTTATGAATCGACAATGAATTTATTATGAATTTATAATTCATATTTGTAATTACTTTCTCTTATTATGTTTGAGAAAACACAATACTACAAAAATGAAAGTCACGTTGAAGCTTAAACTTGATATTCAATTTAGGCACTATCACCGCACCAGATACAAAGATTTCTGGCAAAATCCACCAACCGGACCAGTTTTTCTTTTTCGTGATCTTCTCAGGAATGGCTCCAGTGATTTTCTTTAAAGTTTGAATACTATTTACACACATAAATACCTGTCAATTTCATTTCCAACATTTTTCCACCAAATTGAATTTTTAGCGAGGTTCTGATGGAACAGTAGTATTATACTTTCCTCTAAATTTACTACTTCAGTATACAAGTAAAATCCCTATCACCATTTTTATGACCAGCCCAAATAAACATTGTAACGTTGCAGTCTTATAGAAAATTTCTGACTAATTTGTATTAATTAGAATAAAATTAGGAATATCCCAATTGAATTTATGGTATGCTAATTTGTTTGTACCATTGTTGAAGTGAATTCAGGTAAGCCTGTAGATTGCGAGTAATTATTACGGGGTCTTTATGTGCAGCAAGAATGGCGGTATAATCAGCGAATATGTAGATAGTGGTGATTCTACCATCAGATGGCATACCAGCTGTATATATATATATGGAGTGAAAAACGGGTTCAAGTATATACCAGCAGATATAGCATAGAAAATGATGATCTATAGTTGACCCTCAATTAGTGTTCGGTCAGATAGGATTTGAATATTAAATAGTAAGCGTTGGTAAGAAAGATGTCTCTCAGGTTCCACATGAAGCCCGATTGAATGCTTGTGCAACTTTCAGCAAGACACCCTTGCAATTATGTTTTTGCTCAAAAAAGGAAGAATAACGTCTATAATACGATGGCTTTGCTGAATAATATAATGTGAAGCTCGAAATCCGAAATGATGATTTGGAATGATAGTTGGTATTGAAGATTAGAAATATACTCTTTTTAATATTAAGTATTCTAGGATTTTGCGGGTTATAGGAAGAAGACTTATGAGCCGAAAGGATATAGTTATTTCGGAGAATTTATTGGGTTTGTAGATCATAGGAACTATAGAGAAGTTCTATGGTAATGGAAAGTAGGTTCGTGCGCAATGCAGTGTTGAATGTATAGTTGAGACAAATCTTTTTGGGGAAAAAAATGTCCGGAGGATATTGGATGTCATAAGGTCACATAGCCTGGGGCTTTAGTAAGTAATTAAATGAAATAAATGAAAAACATTAAATAATTTTACAGTAAATACTACTATTACTCGTATTAAATGTGATGAAAATGGACAATTTTTTAGAAAAACCACAACTAAAACATAACTTTTATGTAACAAATGTCTAGCAAGACTGTTGTTAATTAAATTCTTGTCTCCAATTTCATTAAAATTAACTGCCTCAGGGCTCGTACAGAGGAGAATGCAAAACAAGTGACAAAGAGAGCGGAGAAATTGTGGTTTTACAACATTCTGTTAACACTTATCAGCAAATGTCTGTTTTGTTATTATGTGTGTGTCTGTGTGTGTATGTTTGTGTGTCTGTGTGTCTGTGTGTGTATGTAAATGGGAATGAGTGAGTGAGAGAGAGCGAGTGAGTAACAGAATTTACTTGTGAGTTTGTGTGAAGCGGTTTTATAGTTTATTTTCTCCATTTAAATCTGTCACTTTGAATTTATATTGGTTAATTTATTAATTATATTTAATAAACAAATAGTTTATAGCTATAAATAGTTAGTTATTTTATATTTGTTGGCTTTTTAAGTTTCCGCTTAAGATAAATATTTTTATACTAATTGGGACTTAATTAATGGTCTTTTTTTTTTACACTCCAATTTTTGAAATTCTATTTTCACTAGAAATACTTGTTTTGATGCCCCGCCCCCTGAATACGGTGAAAATGTTTTCAGCGAATGGTCTGTTATTTGTGTGTTTGCGAGTGGAAACAAAATACTTCAAAAATGAAAAATCAAAGAAGCACAACCTTGGTATTCAGCTTTGGAACTACCACCGCTTCTGCACGAAAAGTTTTGTTAAAATCCATCAACCGGAAGTGTAATTCTGCTGAACGATTTTTTAATTTTTTTTTTTTTTTTCACGATTTCCTCGAAAACAACAGCTTTTTTAAAATTCTTGTACTATCTACACACATATTCACACACTGATATTTATATACTTTTATCTGTAGCATTTTCCCGGGAAAATTAATTTTTTTTGGAGGATACTGGTGGAAAAGTAGCGTTTAACTTTCCTTTCTAGGTACTGCCACCTTTATAATATTAATATAATATACATTACAAGCATTGGGGCGGGTGTTGGTGTAGTGGTTATGAGCGTGGACTTGTAAGTGCGAGGACCCCAGTTCGAGTCCAGCGTATAACTGCTTAATTTTATATTTGTTTAAAAAATGTTAATAGTAAAGTAGGTGCTTCCGCCCCCGTCCATAACACCTAATTTGGTAGTTGGACGTTAAGCCCGCCTGAAAAAATAGGCATTACTTTTACATTACAAGCATTGCTAGGACTCCAAAACTTTTAAATCAGCAATACATATACAATAGTATAAAGTATATACTATACTATATATATATTTTTACTATTTTATACTATTTATATACTATTATATACTATCTTACTATTATATACTATATATACTATTATATATACTATACTACTATATATATTGTACTATATTACTATTATATACTATTTATATACTATTATTATTTTACTATATATATATACTATATACTATAGTATATACAATAGCATAAAGTTGAAGCAACTCAGATCTAATTACATAGTCTTCACATTAAATCGAAAAACCCTTCCACCTATATATTTCAACCATATTACTTTACCTCCCGTCACAAAAGTTCGTTACCTCGGTCTCAATCTTGACAAACGACTAACCTGGTATCCCCAAACTCGACAAAAAAGAACTGAACTGAATAACAGATACAAAATACTAAAAATACTTCTAGACAAACGTTCGAAACTTACATTACATAACAAACGACAACTATATTACTCTCTATTACCCCTATTTGGACTTACGGAATCGAACTATATGGAACAGCCAGACATTCAAACCTTTACCGCATTCAATCCCTACAGTCCAAAATTCTTCACACCATAGTCAATGCTCCCTTCTACGTTTCCAATCACACCATTCATAACGACCTAAAAATTCCTTTCGTTTCTGCGATAGCCAAGTCCCGTTATCTAAAGTTCCATTCCCAATTATCTTCTCATTCATATCCACTTATCCAAGCGCTCTCAATCACAACTCTCCCCTCTAAACCATCACGACGACTGAAGTCATCGCTGGATGACAGTCGTTCATAGATCAGGTCGTGTGCCGCGGCCTTCAGCCACTGCACACATATTTCGCACGTTATCTATTTTACTTGTTGCAGGTAAATTGTGGAGTTGTAAAAATCAATAAAAAAAAAAAAAAGTCAGCAATACGACTTTATAGTATTGGTGTTTGTAATTTTTTTTCGAAATTTTCTCAAAATTGTAAGTGTAACAATTTCTTTTAAAATTTGGAATGCTCACAGCACCGATAAAAGCGTATGTATTTTATTTGGAATAATTTTTCCCGAAAAGAAATTATTTTAATTTTTTTTTTTTTTTTTTTTTTTTTTGAGGGGGGTAGAGAGAAATTGGGAAAATTTTATCAAAAATATACCAAATTTTATTACATTCTGATGAGATCAAGGTTCTCCCAAAGTATATTGGTTGGAAAAAGTTTTACGCAAAGTAATGTTGGAAATTTTCCAACAAAATTTTGTGGAATTCGTTCAAGCATCTGAGAGAAAATTTGGGAATGGTCTGTAACATAAATTTCCCTAATCTAGATTCCATCTTTCTTTTGTGTAAAATTGTGTCTTTCTTTGTGTACAAAAAACCTGGGATCCAGAGGGAGGTTTGAATCGGGTAAAGTTAGATCCTTTCCCACAGATAAATAATAAACGAATGACCTTTGAATGGTCCACATTGGTTATATTTATTTTATTTTAAAATTACAAGTACTATGGTTCAGTTCTTTTCGTTTCCCTTTCTTTTTTTTTTTTTTTTAATTAAAACCACACATCTGTTATTTCAAAGTATATTTTTATTCAATTTCAATTGAACAACTTCAAAACTCTTTAAAAGCAATCTACTTGGGGGGGGGGGGATTTACTGTTAGTTAACATAAAGCTGGTGATGTTAAAAAAAATTTATTACAATTTAATTTTATTCCATTCCACTTTATTGCTGTATAAGATTAAATAAAAAAACAATAAACAGAGCCTAGTTTTAATTAAATTTAACTTAATGTAGTTTTTTTTTTTATAATTACTTGATTCTGAATTTTTTTTTTGTTTTTCTTAATTTTTTCTGCTAATACAATATTCTTTAGCTAAATAAAATTTAATTTTATGTATTATTTTTTCTTTAGGCTGTGTACTGAAATTAAAAATTACATTAATCCGTCAAATGTGATTGTATAGTGGATAGATTGAAAAAATAAATAATCAGTAGGACACTTAATATTGTATTGTAATATTTTTTTGTCACATTCAATTATGTACACTTTGTGCAATTAAATAATTCAAAACAATCGTATAAATGGGATCAGTATTGAAACAACTCAGAATGAGCATCAAAATTCGCGAAATTTGCAAAGTGAGGGCTAAATCCTGGGCTATTAGTTTACCTACCCCTTGATGCTATGGCCCTACAAGGACCTGGGCCTCCTCCACTATTTTTTCCGATGGGAACCTCTGTACCTCTGCCATCTTCTCCCAAAAATTCCTCCTCATCCAACCATCGAGGCCTCCCTCTATTACGGCTTCCTCCTGGCTTTCCTTCCAAAAATTTCTTTAGAATCCTGTTTTCTGGCATTCTTTCCACATGTCCAAGCCACCTTAACTGGTTCTTCCTTACAAGAGATACCAGATCTGGCTCCTCGAACATCTGCCGAAACTCCTCATTTCTTCTGATTCTCCAGCGCCCACTTTTGCAGACAGGTCCAAATATTCGTCGGAGTACTTTTCCATCCCATATGTTTTTCAGTAGCTTTTGTGAGTACCCAACTTTCACAACCATACGTAACCACAGGCGTATTGGATTGTTTTGTAAACAAGGTCCTTATCTCTGCTTGTTAAACTCCTGAATTTCAACGGTTTCTAGAGAGCGAAGTAACATATGTTGCCTGCCGCCACTCGTGCTTTTATTTCTGCTACAGTTTCGTTCTTTTCACTCACGAGTGCGTCCAGATATTTAAACTGGCTTGCAGATGTAAACGTGTGATTTCCAAGGCACACACTGTCTTCCACCCTATCTGGAATCCTAGAGGTTTTTAAATAGAAAGAGTTCTAGTCATTTATTTACAGACCCATCTTCCTTGCTGCAGCTTCGAATTCTTCAAAAACTCCAACTAACGCTGACATCGATCGAGCCGGCAGCACAATATCGTCTGCATAAGCTAAATGGTGACTCATTCGGTTATGAGGTATTCGGGTCATTAGCTTTTTTTCCCCCATGATAGTATCCCTACCATGAGAGAGTTTATTAAATAATTCTACATGCTCCATAAAGATATAATACATGTAATTTTATTACAATTAATAACTATATTGTGATTGTTGAATTCATAAATTTAGAACAGAAATATACAGAAGATGATCAAGTGTAAATTGATTTTTTTTTCTTTTCAACAAATTTAACCTGATTTCTAAACTTTTAAAATCCCATTTTTTAAGAAACAACAAGAATTTATCAATGAATTGCTTGTGTAGTAGGAGTTGTTCTGCAAGTGGCCATTTATGATCCGTTGTCAGGATTTAACTTATGAAAGATGCTCTGTATCTTTCCAAGATTGAACAGTGATATATCAAGTGTGTAAAATCTTGAATTCCTTCATTAAAAGAGCATGTTGGAGATTCTATTATGTTACACTTATTTAAATACTGTCGGCATGGACCATGTCCTGACAATATATGAGTTAGTCGGTAGTCCATTTCTAATTCTATTTTCCTTCTATCTTTAATGTCAGGAAAGAATTTCTTTGTTGTTCTCCCTTTTTCAGTTTGTTGCCATCTCATTTCCCAATCAGTTTCACTTTCGGCCTATAAAATCCTTTTAAAATAAGTTTTTGGATATTTAGTGTAGGAATATTCCAGACTTGTATCTTGCGTTGCCCTTTTTGCTAGATGATCTACTTCTTCATTCTTTATATGTCCTGCGTGTGCTTTGATCCACTCTATGTTAACTATCTATTAGTTTAGTACTCTATTATTTTCGTTTGATTTTTTGGATAATTGATTTGATTCCCGGTTTTATATTTCAGAATTCCAAAATCGGACTACTTTCCTGTTTAATAAATTTCAACCAAATTTTCCATCCAGCAAGACTTTGGATTACCTTTGCAATTCCCATTAATCGACTGAAAAGTATCCAATAGAAAAACCCATTCAATTTATTTATTAAAATAATCTAGTGTGAAACACTGTCTCTTACTTTCAACAACTTTCTCTTACTCCTGTTAGTTAGTACAATTTTATATAAATTGACGAATTGTCTTTTCATTTAAATTGTTGCCTATTTTTTGGAACATAAATTAGGGTGATGGCGGCGGGATAAATACTTAGAAAGTAAAATAGGTAGCTAGAAAAGTGATTACATTGTGGCCCAGTAGAGCACACCAAAAAAAAAAACAAACAAACACTGAAATAAGCTGCATAAAACATTTCAAATTTATCGCCACCCCAACTGTACAATACCAATTTGTGGGAGGGGGGGGGGGATGTTTCAAATAAAAGTGATACGGATTCATCTGTGTAGATTGTTCGCAAAGTTTAATGAAAATCGTTGTAACTGGTTTCGAGAAAATC